>JAHFWG010000370.1:19487-29586 GCA_020233015.1 Callinectes sapidus | reverse complement strand
CCTCCTCCTTCTTCTATCATTTAAATTAACAATAACATTTCTATTTCTTCTTTTCCTACTGCCTTTTTCTATCATTTAAACGTACAATAATTCTTCCTCCTCCTCCTCCTCCTCCTCCTCTTCCTCTTCCTCTTCCTCTTCCTCTTTCTTTCAGTCCTGTACCATCACCACCTCCTAATCTTTCAATCTTATTCCGTTTTCTTTCAATTTTGTATCCTCACTTCCTTCTTTTTCTTTCTATTTCATTCTCTCACTTTCTTTCTTTCAATTTTGTTTCGTTATCTTTTTCTTTCTTTTCTTATCTTTTCTTTTTCTTTCTTTTAATTTTATTCCATTTTCTTTCAATTTTGTACCTTTCACTTCTTTCTTTTTCTTTCAATCTCATTCCGTTATCTTTATTTTTTCTTTCTTTCTTGTTTCCTCACTTTTCTCTTTCTTTCAATTTTGTTTTCTCTTCTTTTTCTTTCTTTCTTGTTTTCTCTTCTTTTTCCTTCCTTTTTCTTTCCTTTTCTTTCTTTCCTTCTCTTTCCTTTTCTTCTTTCCTTTTCATTCTGTTTTGTTCTATTTCATTCTATTTGTTCTATTTCGTTCTATTTTGTTCTATTTCGTTCTATTTTGTCCTTTATGTTCTATTTCGTTTCGCTGTTCTTTTCCTTCCTTTCCTTTCCTTTCCTTTCCTTTCCTTTCCTTTCCTTTCCTTTCCTTCCCTTTCCTGTCTTTCCTTCCCTTTCCTTTCCTTTTCAATCTTTTCAATCTTTTCCTTCTTTTTCGTTCCATTTTGTTCCTTTCGCTCTATTTCATTCTATTTCATTCTTTTTCGTTCTATTTCATTCTATTTCGTTCCGCTGTTCCTCCTCCTCCTCTTCCTTTTCATTTTATTCCTTCATTTTATTTCATTCTATTGAGTTCTTTTCGTTCTATTTCGTTCTTTTTCGCTCTACTTCATTCTATTCCATTCTTTTTCGTTCCTTTCTTTCTATTTCGTTCCTTTCTTTCTATTCCGTTCCTTTCTTTCTATTTCGTTCCTCCTCCTCCTCCTCTTCCTCTTCTTCTTTATATAGCTGAGTCCCCCCAGGACAGGGGGTGGCGAGGCATGGCAGCCCCCCCCCCCCCCCCCCATAGCTGGCAGTCACTCCATGGACTCAGGTGTATCAGTCTGTAGTCTTAAGGTTTATATGCCACAGTTAGAGACAGAGGTTTACGTCAGTGTGTGTTTTTTTTCATTATTTTTCATGTCCTTTTTTCATATTTTTTCTCTCCCAAAGTTAGTAGGTTTGGATGTTTCTTATCTTTCCTCCCCCCATCGTCTTCTCTCCCCCGTCTCGTCTCCCCGTCTCCTCTTCCCTTTCCTCCCATTGGTGGCTCTCTCAACTGGGGTGTTTGGGAAGGGGTTTGAAGGGTTTAAGTGCTTATTATGTGTTGCGTTAGGTTAGGTTCAGCGTTTGTTTGTTTATTTATTTATTTGTTTGTTTTTGTTAGGTTAGGTTTGGTTAGATTAGTAGTTTATTTTTCTTTTTTTTTTTTTTTCTTTTTTGTTTTCTTTATTTCTTGTTTTTTTTTTTTTTAGTTTTGTGAGGTTAAGTAAGTGAATAGATCAGTTTAATATGCATTTTTGATCAATTTATTATTTTTTTAAGTCAGGTTAGTTTAATAGAAAGAATTGACTGTATTTATTTCTCTATTTTATCAGGTTAGGTCAAGTAAAGGGAATAGATTAATGATTTATCTATTTCCATGTTAATAGGTTAGGTTAGGTGAGGTTAGTTTGCTGTGATAGTTAAAGATTAGTAACCATCATAGTAGTGAAAGGACTAAGATATTAATAGTGATGATTCAGATAGACACAAACAACTTATTATCATTTCACACACTAGGTTTTATCATTTTTAGCTAGAAAGACCCACATTTTGCTACCTCGGATGATAAAAAGCTGTAATCAGGTTAGTTTTAGTTCGTTAGTTATAGTCAGGTTAGTTTTCAGGTCTTTAATTATGCTTAGGTTACGTTAGTTAATGAAAGGAAAACGAAGAGGAAAATAGTAATATATATGTTTCCCTTTCCCATATCCCAGAGGTTGAGAGTGTCACCAGGGTGGGTATCCCCCTCTATTTTTGCTGTGTACAATCTATTTTCTCGGCTAGCCTTAACAGAGAGACACAGATGATGAGGCCTTCAGTCACGGGTGGTGGGGCTGCGGCAGGTGTAGTAGGCATCAGGTGTAGGGGCTAGAGTAGAGGTGTGCAGGTGTGTTCCGCGGCGGCCACTGACAGCGGTGGTGTGTGTGTGTGTTGCAGGAGGAAAGACACCAGACATGAACGCCAGGACCTACGCCCACATCATGCAGGAGGCCAGGCTGAAGGGGGAGGAGGCGCTGGTGAGTGTGTCTGTGTGTGTGTCTCAGTGTGTGTCTGTGTGTGTTACTGTTGAGATAATGACATAACAGTGGTACCTCTTCATTCAAACTTAATTGGATTGGGAAGTGTTGGAGTCAAAGGGTGTTGCAATGAAGAGGAGGTACCACCACCACCACCACTGTAGTGTAGTGTTGTGTTGTGGCATTGTTAGTGTGAGTTACTAATGTGTGTGTGTGTGTTGACAGATCCGCAAGACGATGGCGGAGCGGTCTAAGGAGGGCACACTGCAGGTGGTGTCTAATGGTGAGGCGGCCAAGGTGGCCCCCAGGAAGCGTGGCCGCTGGGATCAGACGGCCGACGAGACGCCCCAGGCCAAGAAAAAGTCCACCTGGGAGGCGGAGACGCCCTCTGTGGCCCGCTGGGACGAGACGCCCGGCCGGGCCAAGGGAGGCGAGACCCCCGGAGCAACCCCCGGCCAGAGCACCCGCATGTGGGACGCCACGCCGGGCCACGCCACGCCCGGCCACGAGACGCCCGGCCACGACAAGATGACGCCCTCGGCCCGCCGCAACAGGTGGGACGAGACGCCCAAGACGGACCGCGGCGAGACGCCCGGCCACAACAGCGGGTGGGCCGAGACGCCCCGCACGGACCGGGGGGCCGGGGACCCCATCCAGGAGACCCCCACCCCCAGCGCCAGCAAGCGACGGTCGCGCTGGGACGAGACGCCCGCCGCCCAGACCCCCGTGGCCACCCCCTCCGGCGCCATGACGCCCTCCACCCCCCACACCCCCAGCATGACCCCCGGCATGATGACCCCCGGGGGCATCACGCCGGGCGGCACCACCCCGGTGGGGCCCAAGGCCATCGGCATGGCCACCCCCTCGCCGGGCCAGCTGGTCAACATGACGCCGGAGCAGATCCACGCCTTCCGCTGGGAGCGAGAGATCGACGAGCGGAACCGCCCCATGACGGACGAGGAGCTGGACGCGCTCTTCCCCCCGGGCTACGAGATCCTGCCGCCGCCGCAGGGATACGTCCCCATCCGCACCCCGGCCCGCAAGCTGACGGCCACGCCCACCCCGATGGCCGGCACGCCCCAGGGCTTCTACATGCAGAAGGAGGGCAGCACGCCGCGCCACGACGACTCCCAGCCCAAGGGCAACCTGCCGCTGCTGAAGCCGGAGGACGCCCAGTACTTCGACAAGCTGCTGCAGGACGTGGACGAGGAGAGCCTCAGCCCGGAGGAGCAGAAGGAGCGCAAGATCATGAAGCTGCTGCTCAAGATCAAGAACGGCACCCCGCCCATGCGTAAGGCGGCGCTGCGCCAGATCACGGACAAGGCCAGAGAGTTCGGGGCCGGGCCGCTGTTCAACCAGATCCTGCCGCTGCTCATGTCCCCCACGCTGGAGGACCAGGAGCGCCACCTGCTGGTCAAGGTCATCGACCGCGTCCTGTACAAGCTGGACGACCTGGTGAGGCCGTACGTGCACAAGATCCTGGTGGTGATCGAGCCGCTGCTCATCGACGAGGACTACTACGCCCGCGTGGAGGGCAGGGAGATCATCAGCAACCTGGCCAAGGCGGCCGGCCTGGCCACCATGATCTCCACCATGAGGCCCGACATAGACAACATCGACGAGTACGTCCGCAACACCACGGCCAGGGCCTTTGCCGTGGTGGCCTCCGCCCTGGGCATCCCCTCCCTGCTGCCCTTCCTCAAGGCGGTGTGCAAGAGCAAGAAGTCGTGGCAGGCCAGACACACGGGCATCAAGATCGTGCAGCAGATCGCCATCCTGATGGGCTGCGCCATCCTGCCACACCTGCGCTCCCTGGTGGAGATCATCGAGCACGGCCTGGTGGACGAGCAGCAGAAGGTGCGCACCATCACTGCCCTGGCCCTGGCCGCCCTGGCCGAGGCCGCCACGCCCTACGGCATCGAGAGCTTCGACTCGGTGCTGAAGCCGCTGTGGCGCGGCATCCGGCAGCACCGCGGCAAGGGCCTGGCCGCCTTCCTCAAGGCCATCGGCTACCTCATCCCGCTGATGGACGGGGAGTACGCAGACTACTACACGCGGGAGGTGATGCTGATCCTCATCAGGGAGTTCCAGAGTCCCGACGAGGAGATGAAGAAGATCGTGCTGAAGGTGGTGAAGCAGTGCTGCGCCACGGACGGCGTGGAGCCGGGCTACATCAAGGAGGAGATCCTGCCGCACTTCTTCAAGCACTTCTGGAACCACCGCATGGCGCTGGACCGCCGCAACTACCGCCAGCTGGTGGACACCACCGTGGAGATCGCCAACAAGGTGGGCACCTCGGAGATCGTCAACCGCATCGTGGACGACCTGAAGGACGAGAACGAGCAGTACCGCAAGATGGTGATGGAGACCATAGAGAAGATCATGGCCAACCTGGGCGCCGCAGACATCGACTCCCGCCTGGAGGAGCAGCTCATCGACGGCATCCTGTACGCCTTCCAGGAGCAGACCACGGAGGACGTGGTGATGCTCAACGGGTTCGGCACCATCGTCAACGCCCTGGGGTCCCGCGTCAAGGCCTACCTGCCCCAGATCTGCGGCACCATCCTGTGGCGCCTCAACAACAAGTCGGCCAAGGTGCGGCAGCAGGCGGCCGACCTCATCTCCCGCATCGCCGTGGTGATGAAGACCTGCCAGGAGGAGAAGCTGATGGGGCACCTGGGGGTGGTGCTGTACGAGTACCTGGGGGAGGAGTACCCCGAGGTGCTGGGCTCCATCCTGGGGGCGCTGAAGGGCATCGTCAACGTCATCGGCATGCACAAGATGAACCCGCCCATCAAGGACCTGCTGCCGCGACTCACCCCCATCCTCAAGAACAGACACGAGAAGGTCCAGGAGAACTGCATCGACCTGGTGGGACGCATCGCGGACCGCGGGCCGGAGTACGTCAGCCCCAGGGAGTGGATGAGGATCTGCTTTGAGCTGCTGGAGCTGCTGAAGGCGCACAAGAAGGCCATCCGCCGCGCCACCGTCAACACCTTCGGCTACATCGCCAAGGCCATCGGCCCCCACGACGTGCTGGCCACGCTGCTCAACAACCTGAAGGTGCAGGAGCGGCAGAACAGGGTGTGCACCACCGTGGCCATCGCCATCGTGGCGGAGACCTGCTCCCCCTTCACGGTGCTGCCGGGCCTCATGAACGAGTACCGCGTCCCGGAGCTCAACGTGCAGAACGGCGTCCTCAAGTCACTCTCCTTCCTGTTCGAGTACATTGGGGAGATGGGCAAAGACTACATCTACGCCGTCACCTCCCTGCTGGAGGACGCCCTCATGGACCGCGACCTGGTCCACAGACAGACCGCCTGCGCCGCCATCAAGCACATGGCCATCGGCGTGTACGGCTTCGGCTGCGAGGACGCCATGATCCACCTGCTCAACTACGTCTGGCCCAACATCTTTGAGACGTCGCCCCACCTCGTCCAGGCATTCATGGACAGCATCGAGGGTCTCAGGGTCGCCCTCGGACCACAGAAGGTGAGCACACACACACACACACACACACACACACACACACACACACACAGTACAGTATAATTTCTGAGCATAATCAATCTATCACTTTATATACACAGAATGAACCTAACCAAACTCTCTCTCTCTCCCTCTCTCTGTCCGCCATCAGATCCTCCAGTACGTGCTGCAGGGTCTGTTCCACCCGGCCCGGAAGGTGCGCGACGTGTACTGGAAGATCTACAACAACCTGTACATCGGTGCCCAGGACGCGCTGGTGGCCGGCTACCCGCGCATCAACAACACCCCCACCAACGTGTACACCAGAGACGAGCTGGACATGTTACTCTAAGCTATACTGGGAGAGAGAGAGAGAGAGGGAGGGAGAGGGAGAGGTGAGAAAGTGGCTGGATTTGTTACTCTTAAGCTTACTGTGAGAGAGAGAAAGAGAGAGAGAGAGAGAGAGAGAGGGGATGTGTTGCTGTTTGTAAAATGAGGGAAATATTGTCTTTTTTGAAGGAGGAAATTTGGAAGGTTTAAAATAGGATCTGAAGGTAAAAGGACTTACTCTGAAGGGTATTTAAGGGAGGAATCCAATCTTGAGGGGTTTTATAGGGTTTGTGTAGCCTCTGAAGGGGAAATAATAGTTTTTTTGAGGGTTCATATAGCGACTTTTGACGAGAAGGGAAAGTTACGTCAAATATTCAGAAAGGCGTTTGGTGTGTTTAGAGAAGTAAGGTGTGGTTTTTAAGGTGTTTTTTGGCAAGACAATTGTACCCCGAGAGTGTTTTGGGAAGAGATCAGTTAAATTATAAGCGTTTGGAATAAAATATGACGTTTTTTTTATATGTTTTTTTTTAGGGAGGGTGTTTTTGAAAGAGTAGTTTGGGAGTGTTAGTGAGCAAGTGTTTGGTGTTTAGTTTTTGTGTTATTGTGGGGTGTTTGGCGAGGTTAGAAGATATTGGAGAGCATAATGATGTGTGTGTGTGTGCGTGTGTGTGTGTGTGTGTGTGTGCGTGTGTGTGCGTTTGGGAAGGGAAAATAAACAGTGATTTCTCATGTTTTAGAAGACTTACGACATTTCGAGGGCTTAAAAATGTCCGATGTTTGATATTTCACGTTTTTTAAGAAGTTGAGTTGTGTTCCATTAAGAAAAACGTAATTTGTGAGTTGTATTGAAGTGTTTTGAATTGATTTGAGTTGACATTATGAAGTTTGGACGCATTGAAAGTATATATATTGCTGTGAATTGAAGAAGAGACAATATTGCAACAAAGAAAGAAAAAGAAGAAGAAGAAGATTAAGTGTTTTTCTTTGTGTTTCATCCCAAAAAAAGAGGAAATTTGTAAGTTAATTTTGAGTTACCATTACAAACTTATTAACAGTGTACATATAAAAAAAAAAAAAACGAAAGAAGAAAAAAAACATTCGAAAAACAAACAATTAATATACCCCCCCCAAAAAAACACACCAATATATTACAAGTATTTTAAGAAGCAACACAATTAATCCCATAGTGTTGCAAAGAGTGTGTATGGGTTAGAGACTCCATAATATGTAACACTGGATATATTATTTGTGTTTCCTGTTTGGGGTGATATTGCTTTGTTTAGGGTGTCCTGGGGGGGGGGGGTGTGCGTGTGTGTGTGCGCGTGTGTGTGTCAAGGGGGGGGGTTGAGTAAGGAGGGTCCAAAACTATTGACTTATTAATGAATGTGTTTTTTTGTGTGTTTTTTTGCACTGGAGTTTTTTTTTGAGTTGAGTTGAGTTGCTGAAATGTGAGATTGATTGATTGATTGCTGCTATTATTATTATTATTATTATTATTATTATTATTATTATTATTATTATTATTATTATTAGGATGATGATGGCAACAATATACTGAATTTTTATCTTTGTTATTTTTTTATCTTCCTTTATTCCTCCTCCTCCTCCTCCTCCTTGCCTCCAGGGTGAAAAAGTCTTCTCACCACTCTCTCCTCTTCTTTCCTCCTCCTCCTCCTCCTCCTCCACCTCCTCCTCCTCCTCCTCCTCCTCCTCCTCCTCCACACAGCTCAAGTACAAACATTCTTTTTCTTTCTTTCTTTCTTTTCTTTCTTTCTTTCTTTTTTTCTTTTTCTTTCTTTGTCTTCCTTCCCTCTCATTAAATATTTTCTCTTAATTAAGGATGCATAGTGGAGAGAATATCAATTTATTATTATTATATTTATTTGTATATTTTTGTTTATTTTATTTTCTTTCATTAAGGTTTGTTGGTATTTTAATGATTTTTTTTATTTATTTATTATTTTCTTTTTTATTGTCTTGGTTAGGTTAATATTATGTCTTTTTCAATTTATTTATTTATTTTATTGACTTTTTTCTATTTTTTTTCTTATTTTTGCTCTTTTCATAGTTTTTTGGGATTTTACTGTTTTTTTGTTTTTTTTCCTTTTCTTTTTCATTTTCTTTTCATTTATTTTCTTATTTTTCTATTGTAGTTAGTCTTTTTCACTTTTTTTCATTATTATTCCTTTTATCATATATCTTTCCATTTCTGTCTTTTTTAATATATTTTTTCCTAATTGGCAAGAAGAAGAGGAATTTTTTATATATATATTTAGAGAAAGAAAAACGAAAAAAAAGGCAAAAAAAACAACAAAAAAAAAAACAATAGACACTTTAATTTATTTGTATTTAATTTGTACTTTTAAAAACATTACAAAATAAATCATTTTTTTTCTTTATTTTTTTTCTTTAATGGGAATTTTTGAAGACTGAATGGGAAATTGTGTATATGCTCTCTCTCTCTCTCTCTCTCTCTCTCTCTCTCTCTCTCTCTCTCTGTTATGTTCAGTTCCAGTATTTAGTTAAGCTGTATGAGAGAGAGAGAGAGAGAGAGAGAGAGAGAGAGAGAGAGAGAATCTTGGCTCATATATTGGTACTGTTAAAAGGAAGAAGAAAAGACAAATTATTAATGAAGTGAAAAAAAAAAAAATACAATGGCTTATTATTATCCTATTACTATTATTATTATTATTATTATTATTATTATTATTATTATTATTATTATTATTATTATTATTTCTTCCTACGTATAAAAAATGATGATAATAATACTTTCTAATTTATTTTAATGTGATTTCGTCTTTTTTTTATCATTTTATCATTTATTATAAGTCATTTTCAGTTATTTATTTTGTTATAGGTATTTATATTGTTATTTTTATGATTTATTGTTCCCATTTATTAGTTATTTATCATTTCACTATTTATTATCATTATTTAGAGCGAGAGAGAGAGAGAGAGAGAGAGAGAGAGAGAGAGAGAGAGAGAGAGAGAGAGAGAGAGAGCCCAATAACCCATCTGTGAAATACGTTTTACTTTAGTGGTTTACTGTAGCAGAAATGACCAGCTGGGAGGGGGGGCGGTGGGGGGCGGTGGGGGGTAGTGGGGGGCGCCTGGGGGGGTATATAGGGGGCGGGGGGAGGGGGGAGGGGGGGAGGGGGGACCATTCACTTACCTTTAATAGTCTAATGATACGTTCCCACGCCTTATTTGTCCATTTTAAACACCGCTAACCACCACCACCACCACTGCCCCCCCTCCACGCCCTCCACGCCCCCCCCACCGCCCCCCCACGCCCCCCCCCTTCACACACCCCATTTTCTTTCATTTTTGTTATTGTTTCAGTGTCCTTCAGTGTGATATTGGGGTCAGGTTAGATAGTTTGGCTGTCTTTGTTTATGTGTTTATGTGTTTATGTGTTTATTTGTTAAGTGGTGATGTGTTTATTGGTGTTTTTATTGTTTTTTTTTGTGTTTTGTGTTTATTTATTTGTGTTTATTGTTGTGTTTATTAGTGTTTTTATTGTGTTTTTTTTGTTTATTTGTGTTTACTGTTGTGTTTTTATTGTTTTTTTTGTTTATTGTGTTTATTAGTGTTTTTATTGTTTTTTTTGTATATTTTTGTGTTTATTGTGTTTTTTTGTTTATTATGGTGTTTGGCTTTCTTTGTTTGTGTTTATGTGTTTATTTGTTCAGTGGTGATGTATTTATTAGTGTTTTTATTGTGTTTATTTGTTTATTAGTGTTTTTTGTTTGTTATTATTTATTAGTGTGTGTTCATTGTTTTTTTTTGTTTATTGTCTTTTATTAGTGTGTTTTATTGTGTTTTTTGTTTGTTATTGTTTATTAGTGTGTGTTTTATTGTTTTTTTTAAGTGTTTCTCTCTCTCTCTCTCTCTCTCTCTCTCTCTCTCTCTCTCTCTCTCTCT
>JAHFWG010000410.1:107716-112716 GCA_020233015.1 Callinectes sapidus | reverse complement strand
TCTCTCTCTCTCTCTCTCTCTCTCTCTCTCTCTCTCTCTGTAGGCCGTTAAGACTAGGCCATGCTTGTAGGCTTAGGAATTGTGTGTGTGTGTGTGTGTGTGTGTGTGTGTGTGTGTGTGTGTGTGTGTATGGCCATCATTATTCTCCTTTCAATGTTTTCAAAGTTTTTTTTTCTTTTTTAATGTTCTAGTGACAGATTATCAACATTTCCACATGACTGACAGGAAAAACAATATATGACTGAATCCCAATGTTATTTCTACGATTCTAACCAAAATCTATTAATAAACACATAAATTCCTACACGTCTAACACTCCTATTACTTTTCTAACTCTCTAACTCATCCTAAACCTTCACTAACTCTTCCTGACACACTCTGAATCCTTATTATACTCTCCCAATCCTCTATATCAACACTAAACACGTAATATCATCAATCTAACACTCTATAACTTTCCTAAACATGTCTATCTTAGTTCTAACACTCTCTAACTAACTCAAACCTTCTCTAACACTCTCTGACATATTCTAAACCCATCCCACGCTCTTCAAACCCTCCAAAATACATAATATTATAAGTTTTTCACTTTTGACCTTCCTAAACATGTCTATCTTAGTTCTAACGCTCTCTAACTAACTCAAATCTTCCCTAACACTCCCTAACACCTTCTAAACCCATCCCACGCTCTTCAAACCCTCCAAAATCCACAATATCACTAATCTAACACTTCCTAAACACGTCTATCTTACTTCTAACACTCTCTAACTAACCCTAACCTTCCCTAACACTCTCTGACACATTCTAAACCCATCCCACGCTCTTGAAACCCTCCAAAATCCATAATATCACTAATCTAACACTTCCTAAACACGTCTATCTTAGTTCTAACACTCTCTAACTAACCCTAACCTTCTCTAACACTTCCTAACACATTTTAATCACTTCCCACGCTCTTCAAACCCTCCAAAATACACAATATTACTAATCTAACACTTCCTAACTTTCTTAAACATGTCTATCTTACTTCTAACTAATCTAACACTTCCTAAACATGTCTATCTTACTTCTAACACTCTCTAACTAACCCTAACCTTCTCTAACACTTCCTAACACCTTCTGAACCCATCCCACGCTCTCCCAGCCCTCCAAAATGCAAAATAACACTCACTTCCTCTTCCAGGTCATCCGTGCGCTGCTGCTGGCGTCGTGGTGTGTAGTTGGCACCCTCGCAGACTACCCCGCTGCGTCGTACTCCTCCAGTCCTGCGCAGAAGTCGTATAAACCAGCTATCGAGTACGCAGGTCCTATAGTGTACTCTGATGAGAAGCCGCCCATTATTCACTTCCCTCGCCCACCGCTGCCTAAGGTTCGTGGGTTCGTGGGTTTGTTTCGTGGGTGTGGTTCGTGTTTCGTTTGGGTGGTTCACTTTCTTGGGGAGTTGAAATGACGCGGGTTTTTTAATGTTTTTTTGTTAAGGTTTGTCTTGTTGTGGTTTATCAGAGTGTGGGTGATGGTAATGTGGGTTTTTAAGGGTGTTTTTATGGAGTTTTAGTGGAGGATTAAGGAGGTTTTTGCATGGTTAGTAGGAAAAACAGTCTTGAAAACCCCGCTGTGGCCTTAAAAAATAGAGGTGAAAGAAGAACGTTTTAGAATATGATAGATTTAAGATTTTAGTGTCTGTGTGTGTGTGTGTGTGTGTGTGCGTGTGTGTGTGTGTGCGTGTGGTAAAGTCAGCCTCTCTATTCCAGGCCGGAGGATATGGAGGGAAGAGCAGCGGGAAATCTCAACCTGTTAAATATGTACCGCTCCCACACCACGAATTACCGGTACTTATTTACCAGTCCGACTCCTCCCCGCCCATACACGTTGTCCACACCCCCGCCCCCGCCATCAAAGCCCCCGTCAAGCCCTCCTACGGTCCACCACCCAAGGCACCCTCCCCCAGCTACTCCCCCCCGAAGGCACCCACTCCTTCGTATAGACCACCACCCAAGGCCCCTCCACCCACCTATGGCCCACCTAAGGCGCCTCCAAAGGGGTCATATGGCCCACCCCCAAAGGCGCCACGTCCCAGTTACAGACCACCCCCCAAGGCGCCAAGACCTAGCTATGGCCCACCACCCAAGGCGCCTTCCCCCAGCTATGGCCCACCACCCAAGGCGCCTTCCCCCAGCTATGGCCCACCACCCAAGGCGCCTTCCCCTAGCTATGGCCCACCCCCGAAGGCCCCAAGACCCAGTTATGGCCCACCCCCAAAGGCACCGTCACCCAGCTATGGCCCACCACCCAAGGCCCCTTCACCTAGCTATGGCCCCCCTCCGAAGGCTCCCCCTCCTACATATGGGCCACCAAAACCATCTTCTATAGCCAAGGCCCCGATACATAAAGCCCCCTCACCTTCCTATGCCCCCCCGAAGGCCCCAGCCCCCTCCTATGGCCCCCCGAAGGCCCCAGCCCCCTCCTATGGCCCCCCCAAGGCACAGAAGGCCCCCAGCCCCCAGTACGGCTCCCCAGCTAACACGGGGCCAATCTTCATCAGTGCCCCCCCGCCCCCCAGCCCCGTGATTGTCTCAGCCCCACAGCCGCAGTACGCAGACTCCGCGGCACCCAAGCCTTCCTACGGCCCCCCACCCAAACCCAAGGCCACTTACCGCCCCCCTCCCCCCCAGAAGGCCCCCAAGGCAGTGTACAGCCCCCCACCCAAGGCCCCGACCCCATCCTATGCTCCCCCACCCAAGGCCACCCCCCAGAAGGCCCCGAAAGCTTACTCCCCCCCGAAGGCTTCAAAGGCGTACGCACCCCCGCCCAGAGCACCCCCAGCACCGACCTATGGCCCCCCCAAGGCTGCCCCTCCGAAGGCTACCCCAGCTCCACATATCATCTACGCGGGACACCCTCCAATCCATGTGTACCAGCAGCCCCCAGTGTACCAGGTGACCAAGCCGGCCCCAGCCCCCCCCACTAAGGGCCTCCATGTAGCCCCCGCAGCCCCCAAGCCCTCCTATGGCCCTCCTCCCAAGGCCAAGGCGCCGCGACCCACCTTCAAGGCACCAAGACCCAGCTATGGCCCACCACCCAAGGCTCCCTCACCCAGTTATGGTCCACCACCCAAGGCGCCATCACCCAGCTATGGCCCACCACCCAAGGCCCCCTCACCCAGTTATGGCCCACCACCCAAGGCGCCTTCACCCAGTTATGGCCCACCTCCGAAGGCCCCTAAACCTTCATATGGCCCACCCCCCAAAGCTCCCTCGCCTAGTTATGGCCCACCTCCCAAGGCCCCGTCACCCAGCTATGGTCCACCCCCGAAGGCTCCGTCACCCAGTTATGGACCACCACCCAAGGCACCTTCCCCAGTTATGGTCCACCACCCAAGGCGCCTTCACCCAGTTATGGCCCACCCCCGAAGGCGCCTAAACCTTCCTACAGCCCCCCACCCAAGGCCCCGCCACCCAGACCCAGCTATGGCCCACCCCCCAAGGCCCCTCCACCAACGTACGGGCCACCCAAGGCACACAAGGCCCCCTCACCCAGCTATGGCCCGCCACCCAAGGCCCCGTCACCTACATATGGCCCTCCTAAAGCACACAAGGCCCCGTCACCCAGCTATGGCCCACCTCCAAAGGCCCCGTCACCCAGCTATGGCCCACCACCTAAGGCCCCGTCACCCAGCTATGGCCCACCACCCAAGGCCCCCTCACCCAGCTATGGCCCACCACCCAAAGCAACAGGGTATGGCCGCCCCAAGGCCCCACCACCAGTGAAGGGGCCGCGTCCGTCCTTCAGTCTGCCTCCGAAGGGTCCCCGCCCCACCTACACCCCTGCCAAGGCCACCAAGCCGGAGCCCGTATACCTCCCCGCCCCCAAGGCCTTCCACAAGCCGCCCATCATTATCTACCAGGGCGTGCGGCCACCGGTCCATGTGTACCAGAAGCCAGGCAGCAAGGCCCCCAGTAAGGCTCCCTCACCTGGGTACGGCGCTCCCAAGGCTCCTGACACCACGTACGGCGCCCCCCAGGTTGCCAACACACCCAGGGAGGCGTACGGCGCGCCCAAGAGTGAGGACATCATCGTGAAGAGCAGCAGCAGCAGCGGTGGTAGTTACAGCAGGGGTGGCGGTGGTGGTGGTGGTGGTGGTGGTCACAGCAGCAGCAGCAGCAGCAACAAGGAGATCTACACATCAGGCAGCGACGTGGCCCAGGTGAAGGTGGCGGCGCCCAAGACAGACACACGCACCACGGCCACGTCCACGTCCCTCGCCACCTCCCCGACGTCCGTGTCGTCCCGCCCCACGCCAGTCTCCACCACCTTCGGCGCCAAGGACACAGCGGTAAGCAGCAGCAGTGGTGGTGGTGGTGGTGGTGGCGCTAAGGGCAGCACCACCATCAAGCCATCACCGCAGGACCCCTCTAAGGACACCGCCAAGTCCCCCAAGAGCCAGAGTGTGGATGACTGGGAGCCCTCCGTGGGGTACGCCGCCTACTCCGACGCCTCCCTTTCAGTGTCCATCCCGCAGTCCGCCACCAAGACCTCCCTGGACGTCAGTGAGGCAAAGGTCTCCGCCTCAGTGTCTGTCAGCTCCTCCTCATGAACACACACACGCACACACACACCATCAACATCACCCTCCACACTGTAGCCACGCCACGCACACACCACCACCACCACAGCTTCCTCACCACACCCCACCACCACCCCAGCACAGCAACCACACCCCTCCACTGCCTCCACACGCCCCCCACAGTACCACACCCCCACAAGGGCATAATGTCAGGGCATACCACACACTCTCTACTCTCTCTCTTTCTCCTTTCTTTATTGTTATTGTTGTTATCACCCCCCTCCCATCCCCCCCCCATTCATAATCACCCCCATCCTATTTATTACTCCCACCCCCACCCACCCACCCACCCACCTCATATGATCTGTTCAGTACCTAATTAGATTTCTCTCACACCTGCGGCATTAATAACAGGTATTTTAGTTATTCTTTTTCT
>JAHFWG010000410.1:89807-91241 GCA_020233015.1 Callinectes sapidus | reverse complement strand
CTCTCTCTCTCTCTCTCTCTCTCTCTCTCTCTCTCTCTCTCTCTCTCTCTCTCTCTCTCTCTCACCTTCTAGAGCATGTTCAATCTTCTTCAGGTTCCTCAGTATCCCAGCCAGCTCTCGTGACGTGGACCGCCCCGCCCCACTCCCCGCCAACGCCTGGTCGCTCTCACTAAGATGCGCCAACACCTCCTCCAGTAGTGCCGCTCTGTCACCCTCCTCGTCGTACTGGGATCTGGGGGAGGGGGAGAGGGGGGGTGAGGGGTGAGGGGGAGAAAGGAGAGGGGTGAGGGGGGGAGTGGTGGTGTATAATGTCGCAGTAATATATAAGTTTCAATGTGGTGTTTTTCTGTACTAATGCAATCTAACCTATCCTAATACCACATACTGATTTAATGTTACTACCACCACCACCACCACAAATATATCACATAAACCACACAAACAAACACAAAACACACACACACACCACTTACTTACTTAAACACACACACAAAAACAGCAATAAAACATATAAATTCAAGAAAAGTCAGATATAAGGAGACATGAAGACAAAACACTATAAACCCATGAATAAATAGCAAAAAAAACACATCCCAGTACTGAAGGGGCAAAACAAACACTTTAAAAAACCACCTAGCCACATTTTTCACACTCAAACACAAAACAAACACTAAAAAACACACAAAAACACCACTTCTCCTCACCCACCAACACACACACAACTTACTTCAACTTCTGCAGCAGCGTCTCTGAAGTCGTGCGCACTTTGACAGACAGGGAGTGAATGGTAGAGATGACTAAATTATCAAGTGCCTCCATCTTTGCCTTAGAGCGGCTGGACACTATGCCTCTTGTACTGCTTATGGGTGAACGCTTTCCCTCGCTCCCCGACTCATCTAGGGACGTCTGTGGGGGTGATAGGGAGAAGGGGTGATAAGAGGGTGGTGTGGTGGGGTGTTGGGGAGAGGTTTATAGGGGTGGAAATGGGGTTTTAAGGGTTGTGGTGTTGTAGATTGTGGTGATGTAGTGGGGTTTTGAGTACAACCTTGAAAAACCCACAATAACTTTCACTACAACCTTGAAAAACTACTATAACTTTCACTATAACCTTGAAAACCCACAATAACTTCCACTATAACCTTGAAAACCCCAATAACTTCCACTACAACCTTGAAAACCCCAATAACTTCCACTGCAACCATGAAAACCCCCAATAACTTCCACTACAACCATAAAAACACCCTTGAAAACCCCCAATAACTTCCACTACCAAGAAAACCCCAATAACTTCCACTACAACTATAAAAACACCCTTGAAAACCCCCCAATAACTTCCACTACAATGAAAACCCCCAATAACTTCCACTACAACCCTAAAAACACCCCAATAACTCCCACTACACCCTCACACACACACACACGGACACCCACACA
>JAHFWG010000410.1:79807-87307 GCA_020233015.1 Callinectes sapidus | reverse complement strand
ATAATAATAAAATAATAATAAAATGATGAAAGAAGGAGGAGGAAAAAGTAAAAAAGAAAGTAACAGACATAGACCAGAACAAGAAAAGCAAGAAAAATGAAAAGAAAAATACAAAAAAGCACACAATGAAAGCCAAACACCTAAAAGCAAAAGAAAGAATACAAACAGAAAAGAAAAGAGAAGGAAAAAACAAAAAAATACAAAAAAAAAAAAACATGAAAAAGCAACAGAATTCAACTAAAACACAAAGAAAAAGCAACAAAAACAAAAACAAAAGAAAAAAAAAGAAAGAAAAGAAAGGAAGTAGAAAGGAAAAGTACAAAAAAATAGAAAAAAAGAAAGAAAAGAAAGAAAATAGAAAGAAAAATACAAAAAAACAGAAAAGAAAAACAGAAAAAAAACACACAAAACACAAAAAACACACAAAACTCACCTAAAAGCACGATTAAACTTGAGAGGCGGATTATTCTCCACCTTCCTTGCATCTTTACCATTCCCACGGTCGCTGCCCTCACTACTACTATCGGACTGGCCACTCCCATCCTCCACCCTCGCCCTGAACCCCTCATAGCCCCCATCAGATACAATAGATCTCTCCCTTCTAAACTTCTCTGGGGGTCGTCTGGGGCTCGATATGGGTGGCGTCTTAGCTCCCTCTATGCCCACCAGCCTTAGCCGAGCCTTAAGCTGTTTGGTAAGCCTCTCGTCGTCCTGTATGGGGTAGGAGGTGCTGGTGTCCAAGTCCGAGTCACCCCCAGAGTCGTGGGATTCGAAGGAACAGCGCAGTGTGGGGTCAACGCGTGCCTGAAGGGAGGTTACAATTTGCTCAGTGTGGCGCAGCAGGTCTAGGCCGCGGTCGTCGGGGCTTATGGGGTCTGGGAGGAGCTATGGGGTGAGAGAGAGGGAGAGGTGGAAAGGAGATGTAAGGTTAGGTTAGGTTTGATTGGGGTTTTGTTTTTGTGGGTTTTTTTTATTTTGGTTTCTATTTTTGGCATGCTTGGTTTTTGTTGTCTATTCTTTGGGTTTGTCTATGGTTTTTTTCTTCCCTGTTTTCTATTTTTGTTTAGTTTTAGTTACCCATTGATCTAAAATTAACAATATTTCTCTATTTTTTGCATGCTTTTTTATTTCTATTTTTGGGATTATCTATTTTTTTCTATTTCTTTCTAGTTTAGTTAACCATTGATCTAAAATTACCAATAATTCTCTGTTTTTTTTGCATGCTTTTTACTTCTATTTTGTTACATTCTCTATCAATTCTTTCCCATCTTTCTATTTCCATCTTTAGTTTAGTTTTCCATCCATATTTCCCACCATTTCAACTATTCTATCATTCCATCATCACATTCCTCCTCTATTTCTTCTTTATCATCATTATTACTTCATTCCCCATCATTCTACCCCACACACATGCCTTAACAAACTAACATTCCTCATCTTTCATTAAATACATAAACACTTCCTTCATAAACTTTAATTAATATCAATCTTTTTTCTACCTTAAGTCAACACATGCATTAAAATAGAAAGAGGGTTAATATATTGCTATTTATAACACACACACACACACACACACACACACACACACACACACACACACACACACTTAAGAATATTATAAAAACTTCAGTCACTTATACTGTATTAAAGAACAATGTATTAATTTCTTGTACATGCTTTTAAGGGTACTAATGTTTATAGAGTTATATAGGAAAGGGTAGGGTAGGAGGGGGGTCTCTCTCTCTCTCTCTCTCTCTCTCTCTCTCTCTCTCTCTCTCTCTCTCTCTCTCTCTCTCTCTCACATTACCTTATTTCCTCAGTATGCTAAACTTAGGGATAACTTTTTATTATTTGTGATAAAGATAATATATATAGACATTTTGGTTAGGTTAGGTCTCTCTCTCTCTCTCTCTCTCTCTCTCTCTCTCTCTCTCTCTCTCTCAAACATAAAAATAGGAAAAGAAAGGAAATGACAAATAGATAGAGAGAAAAAGAAAGAAAAGAAAAGAAAGAAAGAAAGAAGAAAGAAGACAAAAACATTCATCCCATACAAACATACAAAGAAAAAGAAGAAAAACAAAAGAAAAAGTTGAAAAATAAGAAGAAAAGATAAAGAAAAACATAGAAAGAGGTAGAAAGAAAGAAAGAAAGAAGAAAGAAGACAAAAACATTCATCCCATACAAACATACAAAGAAAAAGAAGAAAAACAAAAGAAAAAGTTGAAAAATAAGAAGAAAAGATAAAGAAAAACATAGAAAGAGGTAGAAAGAAGATAAAAGTGAAAAAATAACACAAAAAGATGAAAAAAACAGAAAAATAAGGAAAAAGAAGAAAAAATATGAAAAAAAGACGAAGAAAAAAGTAAAAAAAGAAGAAAAATAAGAAAAAAGAAGAAAAATACAAAGAAAAAGAAAAAAGAAGAAAAAGAAATGATGAAGAAAAAAGGAAAAACAAAAACAAGAAAAGATGAAGAAACAAAAGAAAAAAAGAAAAAAAAAGGAAAAAAACTAAACCTAACCAAATCAAACACACACAAACACACACAGACACACACACATACCCGTCCTTTAGTAGGAGTCTCACAGTCCGACAAGTCCACCCCCCCATTACTCCTGCCGTGGGTGTGTGCGTGGGTGGGCGGGTGGTGGGCGGTGGGGGGGGTGGGCAGCTTGCGTCTCGGCCTCCCCTCACTTTCCTGGGAGGAGGAGAGGGGTGCGTTGGGGGGCAGACGGGGAGTGCGTGTGCCCCCCCCCTGGGTCCCCTTAGAGTGGTCCGAGGTCTTGGTGTGCTCGGCAACCTGCGCCGCCCACTGCTGTATCCAGTTAGGGCTGTTGCGGCTTAGGCTTCCTGGGCTCTGTGGGGTAACGTTAGATTAGGTTAGGTTAGGTTAGGTTAGGTTAAATTTTCTTTCTTTTTCTCGTTTTTTTTGGTTTGTGTGTGTTTTGTTAGATGAAATTAGGTTAGGTTAGGTTAGGTTAAATTTTCTTTCTTTTTCTCGTTTTTTTTGGTTTGTGTGTGTTTTGTTAGGTTAAATTAGGTTAGGTTTTTCTTTCTTTCTTTTTTTTTCTTTATTTCAGGGTGGATTTCTTTTTTTCTTCTTTCTTTCTTCTTCTTCTGTTTATTTCTTTATTTATTTTATGTTTGTGTGTGTGTGTGTGTTTGTGTTTGATTCTGTTACATTAGATTAGGATACATTAGGTGTTATTTTCTTCCTTTCTGTTTACTTATCTCTTATTTTTTGTTTTTTATTGCATTTTGTGTGTGTATTTTGTATGTCAGGTTAAGTTAAGGTTCACTGCAGCCTGTCAAACAATAGAACCATGAAAAACACCCTACAAAACCCCCAATAACTCCCAATACACACTGCCAAAAGCTTAAGACACAAATAGAGTTAAAAATTGAAAGAAAACACATGAATTTATATTAGTTAAGTGTACAAAAGTTATTACACATACATGCTACCACCACCACCACCACCACTACTACTACTACTACTACTACTACTACCACAACAGATAAAAAAACACCAGATAATTCAATAGAAAAGGAAAAACATAAAAAACCACCACAAAACAGACATTGAATAGAGAATAAAGGAAATAATGATAAAAAGAGGAGAAGAAGAAGATGATAATAAAAACAACACATTAAAACACACAGTAATCTTACTAACCATTTCCCTCTGTCCAGATTTCTTGATAATGAAAGAAAATGGGAAGAAAAAGAAAGGAGGAATAAATATTTGGAATTAGAGAATATTGAAAAAAGAGAAAAGGAGAAGAAGAAAGAGGAAGAAGAAGGAGAAGAGGAAGAAGAGAGGGATGATGAGGAAGGAAGGCAGGAAGGAAGGAAGGAAGGCAGAAAGAAAGGAATGAATGAATGAAGGAAGGAAGGAAGGAAGGAAGGAAGGAAAAGAAAATAAGAAAAAAAAAGAAGAAAAAGAAAAAGAAGAAATATTTTAACACGAAAAAAAGGAAAAAATAACAGAAAATTTACAGAAAAATGAAAAAATAGACAAAAAATATATGAAGATGGTAAAAAGTATATATTCTAGTTCCTTCTACTATCATTATCACCATTATTATCAGCAAAAAGTCAGATAAACTAAATATACACACTATCATTATCATCATCATTATCTTCTTCACTATCATATTAACCTAAAACATGATCTGAATGCTGAAATGATCTGCTCTATCACTACAACTGTATTTTAAGGCTACACAGATGACTATTGGGGTTTTCAAGAGTGTTTCTCCTGTTAATAATGTGGAAATGTTGTTAATCTGTCACTAGAACCACAAAAACACCCTTAAAAACCCACGTCACTTCTTGTTAATATTGAAATGTTGTTAATCTGTCACTACAACCACAAAAACACCCTTAAAAACCCACGTCACTTCTTGTTTCTAATGTTAATAATAATGAAATCTTGTTAATCTGTCACTAGAACCACAAAAACACCCTTGAAAACCCTATTAATAATGCAGAAACCTTATTACTCTACCACTAAAACCACAAAAACACCCTTAAAAACCCCAACACCACCTCAACTAAACCCTTTCAAAAACCACTACTACCACCACCACCACCACCACCACCACCACCATTACCTTATACTTCTCCTGATCCACAGCATTGGCATGGGCCCAGGGTTCATCGGGGGGAGGGGGGCCGCGGGGGGTGAGTGCCGAGCCCCCCTCCACCTCACTCTCTGTGGCCGACACCCCAAACACGCGGTCGATGTCGCTGCGGGCTTGCTCTACTTCTGGCGATGAGGAGTCCTTCTCTATGGTATACGTGCCGGCCTCGCTCACGTCATCCTGGGGTGTATTAGGGTATTAGGTTAGGTTAGGTTAGGTTAGGTTAGGTTGGGTTAGGTTTGGTTTAGGTTAGGTTAGGTTAGGTTAGGTTAGGTTTGGTTTGGTTTAGGTTAGGTTAGGTTTAAGGGGTTTGTTGGGTACCTCACTCATACACACACACACATAGACGCACACGGATACACGTACATATTTAGATAGAAAGATAGATAAATAGATAGATTGAAAGATTAACTGTACGCACACACACACACACACATAGATAGATAAAATGATTAACCATACACACATAGATATATAGATAGATAGATAGATAGATAGATTGACCATACAAACATACACACATACACTCTAGGTAAGTATAAACACATTTTTTCCTCCTCCTACTCCTTCAGTACTACCTCCTCCTCCTCCTTCAGTATTACCTGTTGTTCTTCCCTCCTCCTCCTCCTTCAGTACCACCTCCTCCTCCTCCTCCTCCTCCTCCGTGGCATGACAGTCTCACCTTCTCCTCCTTGGGTGTGTCCTGCTGCTGCTGCTGCTGCTGCTGCTGCTGCTGCTGCTGCGGAGGTGTCCTGTGTTTCATGTCAATGGTGTGGTTGCTGCCGCTCAAACTGGTGCTGCTGCTGCTGTTCTGCTTGCGGCCCTCACCCTTATCCATCACCTGTAACGCACACACGCACACACACACACACACGCACACACACACGCACGCACGCACACACACACACACGTTGTTTAGTTTAGGGTCAGAATATTTTGTTTCTTTATTTTTGATATTTCATGTTTTTTCTAATGTTTATGTTCAGAAGTCTTGTTTTGTTTCATGATTTTTTTTGTTTATGCTGAGTTTTTTGTGTTCTTTCTTGTGTTTATTTTTTATATTTTGTTTTTTTCATTGTTTATGTTAAGAAGTCTTGTTTTGTTTCTTGATTTTTTTTTTGTTTACGCTGAGTTTTTTTTGTGTTTTTGGTGTGTTTATGGTAAAGACAATTGCATTTGGTGTTTATTTTGTGTTTAAGAGGAGAAATACTTGTCTACTCTTCAGATTAATCCTTGTTTACTGATTGTTTACATTGAAAGAACAGGAAATACTGAATATGACTGTGATAGAATAATAATACCTCTCTCTCTCTCTCTCTCTCTTCTTCATTTTGCATTACTTTAAATCCCTCTCTCTCTCTCTCTCTCTCTTACCTTGTTCTTGTCCAGTCTGTTTCTTCCGGTCACTTCAGCAACAGTGGGTTTCTTCTCAGTCTTGCAACATGAACGCCCCTCACTCTTGCCTGCCTGCTTCCTGTGTGTGCGTGTATGTACGTGTCTGAGGTAGGCTGGATTATACGCACACACACGCACATACATACATTCACGCAGGCATATATGTGTACACCAATGCATGCCCATGTATGTTTATAAGTGTATTGGTTTGTGTTTGTGTGTGTGTGTGTGTATGTATGTGTGTGTGTGTGTGTGTGTGTGTGTGTGTGTGTGTGTGTGTGTGTGTGTGTGTGTGTGTGTTTGTTTGGTGGAAATATACATACATGCACACACAGATTCATACATAAAATACGCACACACACACACACATGTTGGATTAAGATGAGTGTGTGTATGTATGATAATGACAGACAGACAGACACACACACACACACACACACACACACACACACAAGGAAAATCAAAACACAGAGAAATTTTGAAGCATGGAAGGAAACACACACACACACACACACACACACACACACACACACACACACACCCTACACCCTACACTACACACTTCAAGCACCCTAGGAACACACTACATTGTCTTATTCACCCTAATCACCCATATGTCACCCTAAAAGCACTTGAAAAACTATAAAATGCTAACCCTTATAGTGTGTGATGTGATAAACCAGGAAAAATCATATGAAAGCAGCATTATGTGTCACCCTGTACAGCCTGGCAGCACTACACACTACTACCACACCCTGCCACTACCCTGCCACACCCTACCACACCCTAAAACCAGCAAAATCATATAAAAACCATAATTAACACCCTGTAACTAGAGAAAACAGTGTAAAAGCAGCATTATTTGTCACCCTGTACACCCTGGCAGCACTACACACTACTACCACACCCTGCCACTACCCTGCCACACCCTACCACACCCTAAAACCAGCAAAATCATATAAAAACCATAATTAACACCCTGTAACTAGAGAAAACAGTGTAAAAGCAGCATTATTTGTCACCCTGTACACCCTGGCAGCACTACACACTACTGCCACACCCTGCCATCCTACCACCACCCTGCCACACCCTAAAACCAGCAAAATCATATAAAAACACCCTGTAACTAAGGAAAATAGTGTAAAAGCATCATTATTTGTCACCCTGTTACACCCTGGCAGCACTACACACTACTGCCACACCCTGCCACCCTGCCATCACCCTGCCACACCCTAAAACCAGCAAAATCATATAAAAACACCCTGTAACTAAGGAAAATAGTGTAAAAGGATCATTATTTCTCACCCTGTTACACCCTGGCAGCACTACACACTACTGCCACACCCTGTTACCCTGCCATCACCCTGCCACACCCTAAAACCAGCAAAACCATATAAAAACACCCTGTAACTAGAGAAAACAGTCTAAAAGCATCATTATTTGTCACCCTGTTACACCCTG
>JAHFWG010000410.1:30805-42184 GCA_020233015.1 Callinectes sapidus | reverse complement strand
TTTTTTTTCTTTTTCTCTTCTGTTTTTTCTTTTTCTTCTTTGTCTTTATTTTTTTCTTATTTTTCTTATTTTTCTTATTTTTCTTTTTCTTTTTTCAGTTTTTCTTTTGCCCTCAGATTTTTAACTAACTTTTGTGATTTTCTTCCCTTTTTTTAATCTTTTCCTATTTTTTCTGTATTTCTCTATTTCTTTTTCTTCGTCCTTTTTTTCTCATTTTCTCTTATTTTTCTCTCTTTTCTCTGCTCCTTAATTTTTTTCTATTTTTTCCTTATTTTTTCTCATTTTCATCTTTTCTTTTCTTTTCAGTGTTTTGTTTTCTACTTTTTTTTCTACTTTTTTTCGTTTTCATTTTTTCTCTTCTTTTTTCATTTGTTTCCTTATTTTTCTCTATTTTTTCCTCCTTTTTCTTTATTTTTACTTTTCTCATTTCCTTATTTTCCTATTTTTTCCTCATTCTCCTCTTCTATTTCATTTTCTTCTTTTCTCCTTCCTCATCTTCGTAAATATAAATTTTTTCCTTTCTTTTTTTTTCTATTATTTACTCAGACTTATTATTTTTCATAGGAAGGGAAGAAAATCAGAGAAAAACAAAATAATGATAGTTTCTCTTCTTCTATTGTCGTGGGATAGACTATTATTACTATTATTATTATTATTCAGGGGAGGGAAGGGGGATAGTTAAGAAAATAGTAGTTATTTCAATGATTTACGAAAAAAAAAACAATAATAACATCACGAAAAGTAGAAAATAATGATAACTTTTCCTCTTATTTTTTTCTTCCTTTTTTTTTTGTTGGTTTACCTGAAAAATGTTAAAATTACTATTATTATTATTATTCTTTTTTATTAAGGGTCAAATTAGAGTGTTTTTTTTTTATTTTATTTTTAACTGATCCGTCTTTGTTTACTTTTAAGGACAGAAAGTGTGTGTGTGCGTGTGCGTGTGTGCGTGTGCGTGTGCGTGTGTGTGTGTGCGTGTGTGTGTGTGTCGGGTTAGTGGATCTGTTCAAATGTTCCCCGTTTTCTTCGTGGTTAAGTTCCTGGAGGTGAAAAGAAAACGAGACGAGGCATTCTGGGTAATTTTGCGGTTGTCTAATAAAAAAAGGTTTTGTTGGTATTTTGCTTGATGATTGTACAGTATATACACCTTTGCTAAGTGTTAATGGTGAATGGTGAGATTGATAAATGGTTTGCCTTCCAGTACCTACACCTTTGCAAAATATTAATGGTGAAGGATGAATGGTAAATGTTCTTGTAATAGTAATGGATAGTAAATGGTTAGTTAGTCTTCCAGTACACCTTTGCTAAATGTTAATGGTGAATGGTGAGATTGATAAATGGTTTGTCTTCCAGTACACCTTTGCAAAATATTAATGGTGAATGTTCTTGTAATAATAATAATGGATGGAAAATGGTTAGAATAATAGGTAGTGAATGGTCTTCCAGTACACCTTTGCAAAATATTAATGGTGAACAATGAATGGTAAATATTCTTGTACACCTTTGCAAAATGATGGTGATAATGATAATAAATAGTGAATGCTTTGAATGATAGGTAAATAAAACGTCTTCCAGTACATCTTTGCAAAATGGTAATAATAATAATGGATGCCAAATAGTAATAATAATAGGTCTTCTAGAAAATGGCCAATAAACAAACAAAGTAAACAAGACGGAGATAAAAATAAATAAATAAATAAAACCTTATCGTTCCTTTAACATCAGACTAGCATGAACGAAGCCTGTACTGAACGAAAACAAAAGGAGATGGAACTTGTGAACGAAAAATAAAGGAAATCCCGCCGTGATGTTTGTAATGAAGTTATTGATATAGTATTAGAGAGTGTTGGGCCCAGCTGATGTGTGAGAGAGAGAGAGAGAGAGAGAGAGAGATTTTGTTCATTTCTATCTTAATCCTCTCTCTCTCTCTCTCTCTCTCTCTCTCTCTCTCTCTCTCGTTACGCTTTCCAGATGTAGAAAGCCTTTTTGCATCAGTCTATTATGCATCCGTGTGTGTGTGTAGTAGTAGTAGTAGTAGTAGTAGTAGTAGTAGTAGTAGTAGTTCTCTCTCTCTCTCTCTCTCTACAAACATCTACAATCAGGAATGTTGTAATAATTAGATCGGATTTTCACAAGCCAAAGTTTATAATAACACATTCAGAACCACTTCACAAAGTTATTAACATTTCCATAAAACAATTAACATACAATGACTGAAGAAAAAACCACATACATTTATATAATATTTTTGTTCGTCTAATTTGGTTTGGTAAATATGTATAAATAATGTTTTTTTGTGTATATTTAACTCCTTCAGTACTGGGACACATTTTTATTACAAGTTTTTGGTGTAATTAGACACTTTTATTGGCATTACTAAGGGTGTATGGAGGTGAGAAGATTAATGGCCAGAGTCTGTACTGTTTTAACCCACACAGCAGTTTGTGAAGATGTGGAAAATCAAATAATAAGCTGAATAAATAGGAAAAAATGTGTCCCAGTACTGAAGGGGTTAATATTGGTCTTCTCTTAACCCCTTCAGTACTGGGACACATTTTCATTACAAGTTTTTGGTGTAATTAGACACTTTTATTGGCATTACTAAGGGTGTATGGAGGTGAGAAGATTAATGGCCAGAGTCTGTACTGTTTTAACCCACACAGCAGTTTGTGAAGCTGTGGAAAATCAAATAATAAGCTGAATAAATAGGAAAAAATGCATCCCAGTACTGAAGGGGTTAAAGAACAAAGATTTACACACACAAATATAATGAAAAATAGTTAATGAAGTAGAAATTAACATAGATTTGGTTGACTTTGGAATGAATGAAGTGTTTATAAGTGTTTAAATTAAGATATATTAATAGGAATGTGTCTGTCTGTCTGTCTGTCTGTCTGTGGGAAAGATAGATATGGTTAAATTGACTCTCTCTCTCTTTCTCTCTCTCTCTCTCTCTCTCTAACAACAATAACAACAACAACAACAGCAATAATAATGTAAATAATAACAACTATATTTATAACAAACAAACAAACAAGTAAACAAAGTAAACAAAGTAAACAAACAATATAACTTTCCCTCACCCCAAAAAATACCCAAAAAATGAAAAAAAAAAACATTAAATAAAAAAACATAACAAGTAATAAATTAATAAAAAAAAAAGATTAAACAAAAAAGAACAAGAGACAAAAGTAACAACACACATACACACACACATACACACACATACACATACACACACATACACACAAAAGCTTTCATTATATACAGCAAAACACCAATTTCAAATAATACACAAACATTAAGAGTAAGTGTAGTGTTAGGATACATAAGACTAGTATATATCATGTTTCTCTAACCACCACCACCACCACCACTACCTTGCAATGGCTCTAGTTGAAGTGACGTGGGTTTTTAAGGGTGTTTTTGTGGTTCTAGTGGCAGATTAACGACATTTCTGCATTATTAACTAGAGAAACAAGAAGTGACGTGGGTTTTTAAGGTTGTTTTTAAGGTTGTAGTGGCAGATTAATGACATTTCCACATTATTAACAGGAGAAACACTCTTGAAAACCCCACTAGTCATCTCTGTAGCCTTAAAATACAGTAGTAGTAGTAGTAGTAGTAGTAGTAGTAGTAGTAGTAGTAGTTTGTGGCAGTGTATATCAAACCCTGCTTAGTTTAATTAAGGACACATGCTAGTTTTAAGTGTGGGATAGGCTGGGATGTACTGGGGGAGGCTGGGATGTACTGGGGGAGGCTGGGATGCACTGGGGGAGGCTGGGATGCACTGGGGGAGGCTGGGATGTACTGGGATAGGCTGGGATGCACTGGGGGAGGCTGGGATGCACTGGGGGAGGCTGTGATGTACTGGGGGTGGCTGGGATGCACTGGGGGAGGCTTGGGATTGCACTTGGGGAGGCCTGTCGGCTGCACTGGGGCGCTGGCTGCACTGGGATAGGCTGGGATGCACTGGGATAGGCTGGGATGTGTTTGGGATAGGCTGGGATGTACTGGGGGAGGCTGGGATGTACTGGGGGAGGCTGGGATGCACTGGGGGAGGCTGGGATGTACTGGGGGAGGCTGGGATGTACTGGGGGAGGCTGGGATGCACTGGAGTAGGCTGGGATGCACTGGGGGAGGCTGGGATTAACTGGGGGAGGCTGGGATGTACTGAGGGAGGCTGGGATGTACTGGGGGAGGCTGGGATGCACTGGGGGAGGCTGGGATGCACTGGGGGAGGCTGGGATGTACTGGGATGTACTGGGATAGACTGGGATGTACTGGGAGGCACTGAGAAAGGCTGGGTTTGGTTAAGTTAGTTTTTTTGTTGACATTAATGTGGTAAAGAATGTTACAATGTTTTCTATTTTATCACAAAGAAGGAATGTTTCTCTCTCTCTCTCTCTCTCTCTCTCTCTCTCTCAATGGTAAGGCTAAGGCAAGGTGTGTGTGCGTACGTGTATGTGCGTATATGTGCGTGTGCTTGTATCTATCTATCTCACACACACACACACACACACAACGAACGCACACAATTCAAGCATTCACACTAATTCAAAACACACACACAAACGCACACACACACACAACTAGAACACAAACGCACACAATACACCAACCTGTCACACTAACTCAACACACACACACACACACAAAAACGCACACACAAAACGCACACACACAAAAACGCACACACACAAAAACACACACACACAACAAAAACGCACACAAACGCACACACTAGTCACAACACACAGGGACAGCACACACAGCCGCCCACCCTAACACTAACATCAAAACCATGAGTCGCTATTAACTCCCTCACAAACGCGCAATCCTCCTTCCCATTAAGCCCCACACTCCCCAGTTCCTCCTCCCCGACCACCCCGCTGCCCCCCACCCCACTGGCCCTGTACAGCACCGCAAAAATAGCATCATTTAACTCCCTAAAGAACGCGCAAAGGTCCTGGGGCGTTAGGTTAGGCTGGGAGAGGAGAGCTGACATCCTAAGCCTATCTTCGGTGGTGATGGTGGTGATGGTTGAGGGTTTATGGGTAACGCGGACTTTCTTTCCCTCAATATATAGGTCGTAAATGTCGTTCTTCTCCTCCAGTATCTTCTCTGTGGTGCCTGTAGGGGTGGCAGAAGGGGTAAGGAGGTGTAGGTGTGACGGAAGGTGGAAAATAAGGGTAGATTTGGTTGTGGTGGTGTAGAAAGTAAATTAATATGAAAGAAGGTTGTAATAATGATGTTAGATTTACTTGTGGTGGTCTAGAAAGTGAATTAATATGAAAAAAAGTTGTAATATGTGAAATTTGAAGGGTAAAATAGAGATAGATTTGCTTGTGGTGGTCTAGAAAGTAAATTAATATGAAAGAAGGGTGTAAGGATGTGGAGGTGTGACAGAAGGTGGAAAATAAGGATAGATTTACTTGTGGTCGTGTAGAAAGTAAATTAATATGAAAAAAGGTTGTTATGTGTGAAATTTGAAGGGTTTTTGTTGATATATGTGTGGCTGTCTAAGAAATAAATAAATAGAAAAAAGGAAATGATGTTATGTTTATTTGTAGTGGTCTAGAAAGTAAATTAATATGAAAAAAGGTTATTATGTGTGAAATTTGAAGGGTTTTTGTTGATATATGAGGGAATGTAAATAAGAAATAATTGTAATATATAGAAATGAAGAGTTTTTACTTATATATGAAGGAAGATTAACTTACTGTGGTAGTCTATAAATAAATGTAAAAAAAAGATTGTAATATATAAAAATGAAGGGTTTTAATTGATATATGAAGGGAGTCTGGCTAAGGACAAATTAAAAACCCACTAAGATGCCACTCCCCAAACAAACTTATAGGGAAATTAGTTAGTTTTTTGTTAGGAATCTTGTTTTCTTTCGTTTTCTTTTGTTTTCTAACCCTAAAATTGAAGTAAACATGACTTAACGTAACCCAACCCACCCTAACCTCACCTAACCCACCCAAACCCACCCCAACCCACCCAAACCCACTCCTAACCCACCCGAACCCACCCCAAACCCACCCAAACCCACCCCAACCTCACCTAACCCACCCTAACCCACCCGAACCCACCCAAACCCACCCCAACCTCACCTAACCCACCCTTAACCCACCCGAACCCACCCAAACCCACCCCAACCTCACCTAACCCACCCCTAACCCACCCAAACCCACACTTACAAGCCACATAAGCATGCTGTTCTGCGAGGAGGTCCAGATCGGCCAGACTGATGTAATAAAGGGGCCGCAGAAGTGCCGAGGGGAGGCCAGGAGTACTATGGGCCCCAAGCAAGGACAGCCAATGGACCCACAGACACTTGTAGCCGATAGGGGGCTCGGAGAATAATAATATGCGCTTACAGAGGAGAGATGCGCGCCACAGGTAGATTAATTGGTCCCCTAGTGCTTGGAGGAGGTGGTATGGGGTGGTGTCTGCGGTGGTGGTGGTGGTGGTGGTGGTGGTGGCTCGGCAGGTCTGGAATGTTAGTTTGTTGTTAATTTTTTGGTGTTTATTAGTTTTTTTTTTGTCGGTTATTGTTTTTTTTTAGTTTATTATTGTTTACTTCATTTTTTTTTTTACTTTTTTGTTTTTGTAATCTTATTTTTTACTTGTTTTTCTTAATTTACACTGATTTTTTTCAGACTTTCCTGTTCCTTTCCTTTCATTCTTTTCATTATTCCCTTTTCTTTCTTAATTATTCCCCTTTTCCTTCAAATATTCCCAAAAACCAAAATTAAACACCTGAAGAGACTGCGAAGGTGGTGTGGGAGGCGTGGCAGGGGTGGTGGGGGTGGCGGGGGTGGGGGAGCCTCCTGGGGTGATCCTGGGGGGGCCGTGCCAGCTGGTGGGGGGCGGGGAGGGGGCCTGGCGGGTGTGGAAATAGTCTTCTAGCTTATCGTACTGGCCTGGGTGGTGTACGATGTGTCTGGAAGGGTTAGGTTAGGTTAGGTTAGGGTGAGAGAGAGAGTGAGAGAGGGAGAGAGAGAGAGAGAGAGTGAGAGAGAGTGACAGAGAGAGAGAGAGAGATTCTGACTCGTTTTCTTTCTCTTAAGTTGATAAAAATGAAAGAAAATAGAAAATAAAGGAAGGAAGAGAAAGAAGTTTGCTTTTTTCTGTCTCTCTCTCTCTCTCTCTCTCTTTTCCTCGCTCTTTCTCTCTCTCTCTCTCTCTCTCTCTCTCTCTCTCTCTCTATCTATCTATCTCTTTATCTATCAATCTCTTAATTAAACCTATACACACAAACACTCTCTCTCTCTCTCTCTCTCTCTCTCTCTCTCTTTATTTTTACCACAATTTCTAAGTTTATCCATTATACAACCACCCCTCTCTCTCTCTCTCTCTCTCTCTCTCTCACCTGACCAGCTGGGCGAGGTGGATGAGGTGAGGGTGGAGGTGGGAGTAATTAGCCACAATCACCCCCACACTCTTCATCCGCACTCCACGCTCCACCTCCGAGGACAGCTCCATCTTGTTGTAGCACGCCGCCCCATAGTAGTCGCCCTGGCGGAAGTAGCTGTGGGGTTTGGGTAGGTTAGGTTAGGTTAGGTTAGGTTTTTTCGGTTTATTATTTGTTTTTTTATGTTTTTGTGTGTTTTTTTCTGTTTTTTGTGAGTTGTAGGTTAGGTTAGGTTAGGTTAGGTTAGATTAGGTTAGGTTAGGTTAGGGTTTTTCTGTTTATTATTTGTTTTTTGATGTTTTTGTGTGTTTTTTTCTGTTTTTTGTGAGTTGTAGGTTAGGTTAGGTTAGGTTAGGTTAGGTTAGGGTTTTTCTGTTTATTATTTGTTTTTTGATGTTTTTGTGTGTTTTTTTCTGTTTTTTGTGAGTTGTAGGTTAGGTTAGGTTAGGTTAGGTTAGGTTAGGGTTTTTCTGTTTATTATTTGTTTTTTGATGTTTTTGTGTGTTTTTTTCTGTTTTTTGTGAGTTGTAGGTTAGGTTAGGTTAGGTTAGGTTAGGTTAGGGTTTTTCTGTTTATTATTTGTTTTTTGATGTTTTTGTGTGTTTTTTTCTGTTTTTTGTGAGTTGTAGGTTAGGTTAGATTAGCTTAGGTTAGGTTAGGTTAGGTTAGGTTAGGTTAGGTTAGGTTAGGTTATTCTTTTTGTGTTTTGTGTGTTATTTTAAGTCTTTTTATAGGTTTTTAAGTGTTTTATTAAGTTTTTTTCTGTTTTTGGTGAGTGTTTTTGTTTTTTGTGTTTCTTTTTTAGTTTCTTTTAGTTTTTTTATGGTTAGGTTAGGTTAGGTTAGGTTAGGGTGTTTTTTTTGTTTTTTGAGGTTTTTAAGTGTTTTTTTCTATTTTTTTGTTTCTTTTTTAGTTTCTTTCAGTTTTTTTATGGTTAGATTGGTTAGGTTTTTTTTTTTTTTTTAGTTTTTTATGTGTTTGTGTGTTTTTTTGAGTTTTAAGTGTTTTTTCTGTGTTTTTGTGAGTTTTTGGGTTGTTTTGTTATTTTTTTAGTTTTTTATGTGTTTTTCATAGTTTTTTATGTATTATTTTGTTTTTTTGTGAGTTTTTTTGTTTTTTTAGATTAAGTTTATGTTCATTTTCTCTCTCCGTCATTTCATACTCTCTCTCTCTCTCTCTCTTTCTCTCTCTCTCCCCCTCTCTCTCTCTCTCTACCTACATGAAGTCTGAGGTGATGGTGTGCGCTCCACTAATAAGGGCTCGGAACTCTGCCCCGTCCAGCGACACACCCTTAGGAACACTCCACTCCAGTAGGTTACCTGTGGGGGCGGGGGAAAGGTGACTCGTTTGTAGATATGACTCTATGGGTGACGGTGGTGGTGGTGGTGGTGGCGGTGGTGTCAGGGAAGGGGGAAATGTGAAAAGGAATGGGAAAAAATGGAAAAAGAAAGGGAAATGAAGAAATATGAAAAGAGATATAAAAAAAATGGAAGAAAAAACAGGAAAAGAAAGGAAAATGAAGATATATGAATAGGGAAATATGAAAAAATGGAGGAAAAAAGGAAAAGAAAAGAAAATGAAGAAATATGACAAGGGAAATGTGAAAAAATGGAGGAAAAAAATGAAAAGAAAAGGAAATGAAGATATATGAATAGGGAAACATGAAAAAATGGAGGAAAAAACAGAAAAGAAAGAAAAATCAAGAAAAAGTTATTAAAAAGACTATATATATTGTAGAATTAGGTTAGGTTAGGTTAGGTTAGATTAGATTAAGTTAGATTGAGTTAGAATAGGTCAGGTTAGGTTAAATTACATAGGATTAAGTTATATTAGATAAAATTAAGTTACATTAGACAAGATTAAGTTAAGTTAGATTAGCTTACAAATAAATAAACACACTAAACCCCTTATAATGAACCACTAACCCCTATATAACGAACCACTCACAAAAAACACACATATATACACACAACCTAACCTTACTATGGGGGGGGAGAAAATACCCCCCAAAAAACCATTAAACCCCTTAAAACAAACAAATAAACCCCAATATAACGAACCAATAACAAAACACACAAATAATAACAAAAAACACACATACATATATATACACCTAACCTAACATGACCTAACTTGACCTGACATGACCTAACATGACCTGACCTGCCACGTACCTTCCTTGGGGTCAAAGGTCACCACGAAGACGCTGATAAGGTCACGGGGGGGTTTCACGTTATTTTCTCGTATTTCCTGCCCTCCATTGACCTTTTTTTCCCTCCTCCCCTCCCCTGGGTCATCTAGCAGTGTGTACCCCCCCGCCATGTGGAAATTGTGGTGTTTTTTACGTGTTTTTTGGTGTTTTTTTAATGTTTTTTTGAGTGTTTTTTTAGTGTGTTCTTCCCTCCCCTCTCTCTCTCTCTCTTCCCGCCATTTCAACTGCTCGTGTTTAACTATTTCAACTTTCTTATTTTGCATCTTTTTGTGTTAATTTGGGTATATTTGGATTTGTCGTAATTTTGTTAGCGCTTTTATGTATAGTTTGTTTTGTTTTGTCTATTTTTTTTCCTTCTCGATATTTTGTCATTGGGGTTTTCAATAATTTTCTTGTTTCTAACTTGTTTTCTTCATTTTCTCTATCATTATGGCGATAGTTTTCCTTATTTTGTCTGGTATTGTTTATTTCCCTCCAGTAGTAGTAGTAGTAGTAGTAGTAGTAGTAGTAGTAGTAGTAGTAGTAGTAGTAGTAGTAGTAGTAGCAGTAGTAGCAGTAGTAGTAGTAGTTAGTAAGAAAATGTACTTATTCTTCATTTTACCAATCTATGCTTTTATTTTCTCTATTTTAAGCTCTATTACTCCATTTACCGGCGTGTTTAAGGCTTCACTTCTTCAATTTACCATCCATTAATAGTTTTTGACACTTATTCACCACCAAAAATCCATAATAACGTCAAATAAACCAAAAAATCAAAAATATCTCTAACCTGTCATAACTTTGAAAAACCCCCATTAATCTCTTATTTCTCCATATACCGGCTTTTTTCGTACATAATAACTATAAAAAAATAAAGAAAATAAATCCATATAGATATTTATTAAGGGAGGATCGTATTTAACCCATTAATTAAGGCGTATATGGTAAAAAACAGAGTATATATCCCTTTATTAATTAACCATCTTGCATAATGACAGCAGAACCAGACCCTCCAGGAGAGCTCGACGCTGATTGGCTGGCGGGGTGTCTTGAATTCTGAAAGCCGCCCTCTGATTGGCTCTCCCGCCCCGCCAGTAGCCAATCAGCGGCCGCCTTACATCGCCCTTAGGAATATCTGATTAAAGCCCAGATAAGTTCCAATATTTTTCCGCCATTGCCCCCCCCATTAATGGTTATATTATATTAACTAATTCCCTAATGGTTTTTAATGGTGGGGATTTGGTCAAGGGGGTGTAAATAATGGGGGAAAAATAGGGAAATGGTGGGGAATGGCGTGGAATGGTGGGAAATGTAGGGTTAGATATGGCGGTGGTATGGGGGAGGGGAGGGTAGGGTAAGGGGGGTAAATTTCCCTATGGTAAAATAAATGTCGTGCTTTTAATAATGGAAAAAAATGAATATAATAATAAATGGGTAAATAAAATGCAGGGAAATTATATAAATGGGGTGACTGACAGGGGAAGAAATGGGAAATACAGCGATAGAGGGAAATTAGAGTAAAAAAAACCAGCGATAGTGGGAAATAGAGATAATAAATGATAAAAAAGATAAAACCTAAAGGAACGATAAGGCAAATAAACTTATTAATTACACAGAGACATACAGACAGACAGACAAAAGTCATTAACTAACTTCTATTTCAATTTACAACCAAATAAATGAATAAAAAATAAAGAAATAATGATAAAAAAAGTAAGAAAAACAGTTAAAACACCAAAAATAAGCCATTAAAGTAGGGAAAAGGGAG
>JAHFWG010000410.1:7500-10668 GCA_020233015.1 Callinectes sapidus | reverse complement strand
AAGAAGAAGAAGAAGAAGAAGAAGAAGAAGAAGAAGAAAAGTTATATTATTTAAGAAGAAAGAAGAGGAAGAAGAAGAAGAAGAACAACAACAACAACGATAACAACAACATTAGATTAGGTTAGGGTAGGTAAACTTTAAAACAACAACTATAACAACACTAGGTTAGGTTAGGGTTAATTACTATAACTAAATCAATTAATAGTTATAGATTAGGTAATGAAATGAAACAACAACAACAACACTATATATTACTTCTATATTTTTCTACGCTAGGTTAGGTTAGGTTTGGTAAAAAAATGATAATAAACTTAAGGTAATGAAACAAAACAAACTATAAACAACAACAACAACAGCAACAACATTTTTACTTCCTTATTAATCTACGTTAGCTTAGGTTAGATTAGATAGATGAATTAATAAAACAAAGCAATGGAACAAACTATAAACAATCACAATAACAACAACAACAACAATTACAACGTATTCTTCACCAATCTCAATAACAACAACAACAATTACTATAATATATAACTTACTAAAACACTCATTACAATAGGTCAGGTCAGGTCAAGTAAGGTCAATGTATACACCACCACCACCACCACCACCACCACCACCACCACCATCATCATCATCAGCAGTAGGAGCAGCAGTAGCAGGAGGAGGAGAATAAAGACCATCGTCATCATCAGCAGCAGCAGGCAGAAGAGAGTCAAGATCATCGTCATCATAATTAGCAGCAGCAGCAGGAGTGTCAAGATAATCGTCATCATCATCATCATCAGCAGCAGGGTATGGCATGGCAGGGTATGGCACGGTCTGTAGGGAGAAGCTGTGGCGGTTATGTCGGCTGTGGCCACTTACCTATCATAAGCGTATGGCTTTTCCCCTCCGACTGTGTCCACCACCACCACCACCACCACCCTGCCACACCACCCCCTGCCACCCAAGATGAGGCACCCACCCCGCCCCGCCCCACAGCCTCGACGCTACTCCAGTGACCTTTGTAGTAGTGGTCTGTGTGTGTGTGTGTGTGTGTGTGTGTGTGTGATGAGAGGGTGGGTGGTGGTTGTTGTTGTGTGGGTGGGTGGGTGTGTGTGTTAGGTTGTATGGTGAGGTGTGTGTGTTGTGGGTATAGAGAGAGGTAGTGACGGTGTGGTTGGTGTGTCCTTCTCTCCCCCTGCAGGATGACGGTGCCCCGCGGCCAGCGCCCCGCGATGCCCCGCCCCGTGGACTTGTGTATAGCCTAACTTATTGAGGATGGATAACCTGACGGGGCTGTTCGGCGATGGCGACCTGGGCGACCTGGACCTGGCGGGGGACTCCTTCGGCGCGCCCCCCGGCCCCGCGCCGCCCCCCTCCGCCGCCACCGCCGCTGACATGGAGCTGGCCCAAGGCACCTTCCCGCAGCAACCCTTCGGCTCAGCGGGGCCGCCGCCGCAGCCGCCGCAGGGACCCGCCCATAAGCTGGCCATGGGCGGCGGCCAGGCACTCTACCCTGGCCCGGGCGGCGGCGGGGGCTACCAGTACCCTGGCGCCCCTGGCCAGCAGCAGCAGCAACAGCAGCCGCAGCAGCCACAGCAGCAGCAGCAGCAGCAGCAGCCGCCCATCAACCAGTACCAAGGGGGCCAGTACCCCGGGGCGTTCCCCGGGCCGGGACAGCAGGACCTGTACGGCCAGCGGCCCCTGCAGCCTGGCCAGGGTGTGCCAGGGTGGGGCGGCCCTCAGCCTGACCCTTACGGCCAGATGCCTGCCCCCTCCTACCAGCAGCACCCTGGCTACCCCCAGGCGGGGCCCCTGCCGCCCTACCAGGGGCCGGGCGGCATGGGTGGCTCTATGCAACAAAACATTCCACAGAACTACCAGGGCCTGCCGCCCCAGAGCCTGGCCCAGGGCTACCCCCCAGTCTCCCAGCCCATGGCCTACCAGGCAGCCCCCCCCAGGCCCTCCTTCCCCGGGTACGACCCACAGCGACCAATGGCTTCCAACTCCCCCAGCATGAACCCCTTCCCAGGGGCTCCCCCCTCCGCGCCGGGCCAGCCCCAGCAGTACCCCATGAGGCAGCCCTTCCAGCCCGCGCACCAGCAGTATCCTCAGGGACAAGTTCCTATGTCACCCCAGCAGCAGCAGCAGCAGCAACAACAACAACAACAACAACACAGCAGCAGCAGCAGCAGCAACAACAACAGCAGCAGCAGCAGTCACTGATGGGCGGCGGGCGTGCCCCGGGTGAGCTGAGCCCCTACCCAGGGTCTCAGCTGCCCAACGGCACCCCCACCTACAGGACGCCCTTCCCCCAGGCGTCCCCGCAGCTGTCCCCACACCCCCAGGCGTCCCCGCGGCCCCAGATGTCCCCCATGCCCCGCAGCATGTCCCCACACACCAGACCAAACTCCACCCTGGGCGTGGCCACCCCAGTGTCCTCCCCCGCCGCCATGCCGCCCTCCTCCAGCGCCTCCCCCGCACCCACGCTGGGGGGCGGCCAGGCCACCAGCCTGCAGCAGCTGGAGAACATGGTGAAGCCAGGCCGCAACACCCCCACCTCGCAGCGCTGCACCACCCCCACGCAGCCCCTCCACTCCCCAGGACACTACGCTGGCTCCTCAGGCGTGCCCAGCCCCATGGCCACCAGGGCGCCCATGTCCCCAGGCATGGGCGCGCGGCCCCCCATGGCCACACCCATGAGCCCCGGCATGGGCAGCAGACCGCCCATGTCCCCCGGCCTGGGCCCCGGGGCTGCCAGGCCGCCCATGTCCCCCGGGGTGGCGCGGCCGCCCATGTCTCCCGGGGTGGTGCCCGGCGCGGGGCGGCCGCCCATGTCCCCGCAGCAGTGGCAGCAGCAGGCGCGCTCCATGGGGCAGCAGCAGCAGCAGCAGCAACAACAACAACAGGGGTACGTGCAGGGCGGCAGCTACATGGCGGGCGGCCTGGGGGGGCAGCGGGCGGGGCTGCCCCTCAGCCAGCACTCCCCCCTGCCCTCCTCCCAGGGGCCTGAGGTGTCCCTGGCTGACAGTATTGGTAGCGTTAGTGACGGTAATGTGACTCCTAGCACGCCCAGTGTATCCACCGCCGCCACGGAGGCTGCCCCCGCCGGCGTGGCGGCCGTGGCGGCGGCGGCCGCGGCCACGGGCGTGGAGGGCGTGCAAGTGCAGGCCTCCACGGGGC
>JAHFWG010000410.1:0-2500 GCA_020233015.1 Callinectes sapidus | reverse complement strand
CAAATACAGGCAGACAATTTATTATTAAACGCTCCCAGAAGTGAAGGGGTGGGCATGACTTAATATATGCGTGTTATCATTAGCGTCTAAGAGCCACATGATTCAACAATCCGCCAAGAGTCTCACTGGGAAGAAAACGAAGTCTCTTGATAAATTACTTGCAGCGGTGACTCATGTAGATTTCTCTGAGGTGGTCCAGGATGTTCAGAATGAAGCCCTCGCTGTTCCTCCCCTCGTTTTGTTTTGAGTGCATTTCTGTGTATTGGTTAGCTTAAATGTATATTAATTTTGCTATTTGGCACAGAAGCACTTATTATGGAACGGATTGATCTGTTGCTATCTCCCCACGACTGTTTATTCAATTATTTATTTATTTTGATTAGCCCCATTCTCTCAAGCATTTCTCTCGCTAGTGATGTGGAAATCTTGTTAATCTGTTACTACAACCATAAGAAATAACCTTCAAAATCCACACCACTTCACCTAGAGACACGGCGCAGTCAAAAAGTGTCATCTCACCACTAATACATTTTTTTTAGATTAGTCGAATTCCCTCATGTATTTTTCTCGTTAATAATGTGAAAATCTTCTTAACCTCCGGCTAGAACCAAAGAAACAACCTCAAAGCCCACGCCACTTTTTCTGAGTGAAGACGCGGCCAAGAAGTGATCTTACTACGACTATTTTATTTTATTAGTGACATTATTTCAACTATTTCTGTCGTTAATAATGTGGAAATTTTGTTAATCTCTCACTAGAACTATAGAAACAACCTTAAAAACTCACGTCACTTTTCCTGAGTGAAGACGCAGTGAAGAAGTGTACTCATCTCGACTATTTTATTCTATTAGTGACATTTTTTCAAATATTTCTCTTTTAATATCTCACGAAAGCCATAAAAAAACAACATTTAAACCCTATCTCTCGAATCTCTTGCAACACGATTCTGTTTTGTATAAGTCGCATTTTTTCCAGTATTTCCATTTCTAATAATGTGGAAATCTTGTTGATTTCTCACCCAAACAAGAGAAATAAACATAAAAACCCATGTCTCGCATCTCTCGCTATCTCACCATCACTTTTGGGGATATAAGTCGCATTTTAAAATATATTATCATTGTTAATAATAATAATAATGTGAAAATGTAGTTAATCTGTCATTAAAACCTTAGAAACAGCTTTAAAAATTTCCGCCACTTTACGTAGAGTGGAGGCGCGGCGAAGAAGTGTTTCATAATAAGGGCCGCACCTAAACACACACACACACACACACACACACACACACACACACACACACACACACATACACACACACACACCATCTTCAAACCTCACTGGGGATCTCTGGTGTAAGAAATTCTAAATATTTGTAGAAATGGAACCTCTTTTTCTACTTGGCTGCTCTCTTCTCTCTCTCTCTCTCTCTCTCTCTCTCTCTCTCTCTCTCTCTCTCTCTTCTCATCCCGGCAATAAGGAAGGTAATGAGGGAAAACGAGTAGAAGAGGAAGAGGAAGAAGAGGGAGAGTAATAGGAGGAGGAGGAGGTGGAGGAGGAGGAGGAGGAGGGAAGAAAGACGGTGACTATGAGAATAAAGTAAGAAAATGATTAAATTCCTTGCGCATTTAGGAAACATATTTCTCTCGACGTACGCGACTTTCTTTATATTTCTTTCCTGCTTCTTAAATTCTTTCTTTCATTTCCTCTTTTTTCATAACGCTTCTCTCTTTCTCTCTCTCTCCGCTACTAATGTTGCATTCTTTGTATTATTTCCACTCTCTTTTCATGCATGTGTGTGTGTGTGTGTGTCGGAGTTTCTCTCTCTCTCTCTCTCTCTCTCTCTCTCTCTCTCTCTCTCTCTCTCTCTCTCTCTCTCTCTCCTGCCGTGTCCTTAATCCATCTCACTGAAGACAAGAAATGGACAAGAAATCAACCATGAAAGAAAAAAAAAACACTTTCTACTGCTTACGTCACAAATTATAAAAGATTCTTGATGGCTTTTTAATTTATTTTTCTATTTTTTATGGTGTTTTTTTTGGGGGGGACTTAGATGGTTTATTCAGTTTTCTTGATGATTTTTTGTTCTTTTTTCTTATTTTTTTGTGTGTGATTTTTTATTTATTTATTTTTTTAGGGGGGGGGGAGTTTTACGTTATTTAATTCAGGTTTCTGTCTGGTGTTCTCTCTCGTTTTCTCTCTCTCACGTCACGTCATGTCTTCGGTTGGCAGTGATGACGTGCGCCTCACTCACTGCTCAGGGATTAGGGAAGGCCTGGCTGGGAGTGACTGGCTAGAACACACACACACACACACACACACACACACACACACACACACACACACACACACACACACACACACACACCATGACATAAAACAGAATCATATTAGAACACTTCTTCAGCCTTGAATTTAATTACTTCATTTTGCGTGTGTGTGTGTGTGTGTGTGTGTGTGTGTGTGTGTGTGTGTGTGTGTGTGTGTGTGTGTGTGTGTGTGTGTG
>JAHFWG010000750.1:40817-62013 GCA_020233015.1 Callinectes sapidus | reverse complement strand
GTGAACACTACCACCCCTACAATGGTACACTTGGCCCTGCGCACGGTACACAGAGCCCGCTTCTGCAAGGGGTACCGTACCGCGATGCACCGTTCAGTAGTATACGCCACTGTCAGCCTGGGATAAGGTACGGTGATAGATAGATAAGTAAATAGATAAAAATAGATAGATAGAGTGAACAGATGGATAGATAGGGTAAATGTAGATAGATATGTACACAAATAGAGGCAAAGTTTATTGGAAGAGAAGTTAGACATAGAGATTGAAGGAAAAATATGATAGATAAATAGAAGAGGTAGATAGATAGATACTTGATGAAAATGGGACATGAAGAATTGCAAAAAATGTTAGATAGACGGAAAAGGAGGGACAAAACACAATAAAAGGATAAAAACAGACATAGATAGATACAGATGCAAGAAAAACAGAATTAATTACAAAAAAAAAATGAAAAAAAAACAATTAAAGAGACATATAGGGGAAGAAAACATACGATAAACAGAAATATATAGATAGAACAGAAACAAATAAAAACACAGATTTCCACATAACAAATAAACAGACAGACAGAAAGACGAGTATATCAAACAAAAACATACCCCTCTCCCTCTCTCTCTCTCTTTCTCTCACCAGGTAGCAAAAGTAGTATAAGTAGTGAACAAATAATTGATAATCTTGCACCCAGCCGCTGTGTCGAGGAAAGCCAAACGTAAGGCAGGGAAGTTCTCATTGTGAAAAGCCCATCTGAGCAGCAGCAGCAGCACAAAGAGGGTATCAGAACATGCCATTGCAGCTAAGAAGGATGACACGCCCCTCCTGTTCAGCCTGGTCTTCAAAAACACGTCCAAGCTTACCACATTGCCAAATAAACCTGTGGTGAGGGAATAAAGGGGAGAAATAAGGGGAAATACGAAGAAATGTTTGTTATTAGTGTTGTGTGTTATTGTATGATGGTTTGTGGTTTTAAGGATTTTTTTTCTATCTCTCTCTCGTTATTGGTGGTTTTTCAAAAGGTATAGAGATGATTTGTTAGTTAGATGATATAGTAACATAGAGAAAGAAGAAGAAGAAGAAAGAAATAAAGAAAGAATGATTAGATAGACAAAAAATAGATAAACAAAACTAATAAAACAGAAAAATAGTTAAATAAAGCCATAATATTAAAAGAAAACGATAACAAAAACAAGATAAGGAAAAACTCAAATAAAAAATAGAAAAAACACACTTTAGATAGAAAAGACATTAATTATACATAAAACTTAAAAGAAAAGAAGAAAAAAAAAACACAAATAACCATATATACCGATCAAACATTAAAAAAACCACCCAATTTAATAACAAAACACCATTACTAACATAACCTAACCTAATGCAATCTAATAATACAAAAATACAACAATACTCACCCACTGATGCAATAAAAGGAATGTAATATATGTGGAGAAAATGCACTAACCCGTTTTCTGTGGTAGATTGAAAGGGGGAGCTTGTGTAAATAGTTAGATTAGTAGTAGGGGTGGTAGTGATGGTAGTAGAAGTGAGGGTGTGCATTGTAGTAGTAGTAGTAGTAGTAGTAGTAGTAGTGTGTCCTCTCTCTCTCGTGTCTAGTGGAGAAATGAAGCGTTTGAAAAGTTGGAAAGAGGAGAGAGAGAGAGAGAGAGAGAGAGAGAGAGAGAGAGAGAGAGAGAGAGAGAGAGAGAGAGAGAGAGAGAGAGAGAGAGAGAGAGAGAGAATTATAAACATTTCTGCACCTATACTTTTCATCTCTCTCTCTCTCTCTACCACCACCACCACCACCACTACTACTACTACTACTACTACTATTTCTACAACCAACCAATGATAATATAAACACCACAATGACAAAATTACAAAAAAGGTTTATTTTGACCCACACAAACTTATGTAGGTGAATCAACGCACATACATACATACGTACACATAATGGCAGCTGCTTAGGCGTACACAAACGTACACGAAGGCACTGGCTGTGTGTGTGTGTGTGTGTGTGTGTGTGTGTAATGATAATTTCAGTCAATTTTCTGAGTATTGATAACTTCTGAATGATGCAAAGATTGGTGGTGGTGGTGGTGGTGTATAATGTTAGAGGTTGTTTACGCACACACACACACACACACACACACACACACACACACACACTACAATATGAGTTACACTGAAAGACGTGGTATTATTATCATTATTATCATTATTCTAAAGTATCCAAAATTAAGTAGATTAAAATCGATAAGTAACATAAAAGTAATAACAATAATAATAATTTACTCTTTTAAAAACTCAAATTTTTATCGTTATCTTTTTTATTTATAATTTCGTTGTTTTTTTTGGTCAAATCAAACTTAAAAACACCAATGATAAGTTACTATCATTACTACTACTACTACTTACTTAACAACCTAACATCACATTTCCAAAATATAATAATAATAATAATAATAATAATAATAATAATAATAATAATAATAATAATAATAATATACCATAGTAATATTTAACTATTACATTATTTTTCCTTCCCTTTGAGTATATCAGTGTAAAAAGAATCCACTTTAGTTTTATCATTATACAAATTACGAAAAAATTATATACAACCTTAAACTACTCTCTCTCTCTCTCTCTAATATAAAACACTATTGTAACCTTAACCTAATTTTTCATGTATATACACATCACATTTCTTTTTTGTTTACATTTCTATCTTATTATCTATTGTTTTCTTATTTCTCTTTTGATAAGTCTTTTGTTTTTATTCTGTCTTATTTATGACGCATCTGTTTATATTTTCTTCCACTTACATCAATCTTTTCTTTCTCTGTTATTCATCACGCAGGTTCAGAGGTGACGGTGTAATGTGGTGTTGTGGTGCAGTGGTGGTGGTGGTGGCAGTGGTGGTGAGTGGCCGTGCCCCACTAACTAACATATCACAGGCTGCACGACTCACTACTCACCACGCCACGCCATGCCACGCCACGCCCAGTGTTCCCCGCCCCCTTGTTAAATGTGTGTGTGCGCGCTACTGACGCTATAAATACTCATTCACCTCCCTCCCCCTGTCTTCCTTTCTGCACGACACCCATCTTGCTTGAGGCGTCCAAAATGCACAATGAAGGCTGCAGTGTGTGTGTGTGTGTGTGTGTGTGTGTGTGTGTGTGAATGCTACTTAGCCTCCGCCAGCACGTCCATATCGTCCCTGCAGCGCGGCACGTAGAGGGGGACACACACGTGCTCCCAGATGTCCTGCGGGTAGGGCTGTTCGGTGCCCCAGCGTCCTGCCTCGAGGTCATAGCACTCAATGACCCCCGTGGCGCGGTCAAAGGTGGCGTCAGAGTGGAAGCCGCCCACCACGTACAGTCTGCCGCCCACCACCAGGATGCCGGCGTGGTAGCGGGGCGTGGGCACGCGCGTCACCACACTCCACGAGTCAGTGCGCGGGTCATAGCAGTCCACGGTGTCGGCCAGCACGCGCGTGTTGCCCGCCTCCTCCTCGTACCACCCGCCACACACGTACAGGCGCCCCGCGTGCGTCACACAGGCGTGGTCTGCCCGCGGCGTCAGCATGGGCGCCCGGGGCAGCCAGGCGGCGGCGGCGGGGCTGTAGGCGTAGCAGGAAGCCAGCACGCGCTCCCCCTCCAGACCCCCCGCCACGTACAGCAGTCCCTCCAGCGCCGCCGCGCCGTGCTGTGCCCGCGCCCCGGGCAGCCCCGCCACGGACGTCCAGGTGTCCGTGGCGGGGTTGTACGCCTCGCACAGGCTGTCGTCCTCCGCGGCACCGTCGTCCGCCGCCTCACTGGCGCCGCCCACAGCGTAGAGCAGGCCGGCCAGCACCGTGAGGGAGAAGCGGCAGCGCTCGCGATGCATGGGCGCCATGGTGGTCCACTTGTTGTGATGCGGGTTGTAGCGGAAGCCGAAGGGGTGGATGTTCTCCTGCAGGGCCTGGTTGAAGCAGCCGCCGATCACGTACAGCTGGTTGGCCAGCACCGCAGTGCCATAGTTGCACTGCTCCACGTGTGGGATGGTGGTGAGGTGGCGCCACCGCCCCGCGGAGGGCAGGTAGTACGTGATCTCGTTGGTGATGCCGCCGATGCTGAACCCACCCACCTTCACCACCGCCAGCTCCAGACCGCGGGAGTTCACCAGCCCCGTGGGTGGTGCTGGGGGGCCGCGCCCCACCCCCAGGGCCCGCTGCACGGCACGCAGGGGCTCGGCCAGCCCAGGCAAGCGCGTCGCGTGCTCCAGTACGGGCGTAGGCACCTCGTGCAGGTTGAGGGCGCGCAGGAGTGCCGGGGCGTGGCGCGCACGCTCAGCGGGGCAGTGGGCCAGCCAGCCGGCCACGGTGAGCAGCACCTGTCCCTCGCTGCAGTCCACAGGGTAGTCACAGGACAGCAGGTGCAGCAGCTGCACCACCGTCAGCCGCTGGAAGTCTGCCATCTTGCCCAGCTTGTGCAGGTGTGAGCTCATGAAGGCGTACACGCGGCGCCTCAGGCCGTGCAGGGAGTACGTCTCAGCGATGGTGGCCACGTCCACACAGTTGTCCAGGTCCAGCTGGGCCTGCAACACCCAACCCCACCCTGTCACCAACACTACAACACTGCCCACTACACTACATTACACAATGCCCACTGCCCACACTCACAACACTACCCACAACACCCACAACACTACAGTCCTCCCACTACTACCCACCCCGCCCCCCTCCTTCCCTGACAATAGCCACAACACTGACTGACTGACCTGCAGGTAGTTGGAGCAGGCCTCCACCACGGTGAGGACCTGCACGTGCGCCGCGGCAGCCAGCACGTCCTGCACGTTGGCCAGGTTGAGGGACAGCCTGCTGGTGTAGGCGTACTCCAGCAGGCAGTGCAGCCCCGCGGCACTCACACCGTTGAGGCGGATCTCAGCCTGGCCACGCTCTCGCATCTCGTCAGTGAACATTGCGCGGAAGTAGTCACTGCAAGACGCCAGCACCACGCGGTGAGCCTGCACAGAGAGAGAGAGAGAGAGAGAGAGAGAGAGAGAGAGAGAGAGAGAGAGAGAGTTTGTTAGTTATTGGCGTCAAACACGTAGTAAAGTAGTACAATATTAGGCTTTGACACACAGGCCTATTCTCACTGTTTGCTACACACACACACACACACACACACACTGACCGTGAAGGCCTGCCCGCCAGCCAGCAGAGTGACATCCAGCAGCAGTCCTTTACAGCGGAGAGCATTGAGGCCGTACAGCAAAGTGCCCGTGTGTGAGGGATGCTCCAGCTGCACAGCATTCAAAGGCCGCGGTGCCCCCCCTCCCCCTCCCCCTCCCCCAACACTGCTAGAACTGCTGCATCCCCCTCCTCCTCCTCCCCCTCCCCCTCCTCCTCCCCCTCCCCCTCCTCCTCCACCCCCGCCACCCTCGCCGCGTCCTCCTGTTCTTGTCATCTTCACTGCATTGTCTGGTGAAGGAAAATAGTTTGATTAGGTTATAGATGTGTCTCACTACTACTACTACTACTACTAGTGGTGGTGGTGGTGGTGGTGCTGCTTTCTCTCTTTGTGTGTGTGTAAATCGTTCTCACGGCGGAACAATATAATGACAATAATAATGATGATTTTATTTTGCAACGGACAGAGAGAGAGAGAGAGAGAGAGAGAGAGAGAGAGAGAGAGAGAGAGAGAGAGAGAGAGAGAGAGAGAGAGAGAGAGAGATTATGACGTAATATAATAGATCCACTACAATAGGCTACCACGCTCACACACACGCGCGCGCGCGCGCACACACACACACACACACACACACACAGGTAAGGCCACATAATGCGATAGGTAAAGCGAGAGAAACTTAAAGATGTGAAGGTCATGTGTAGTGTTTACTGGTTGGTGGGGGTAGTGGTAGTGGTGGTGGTGGTGGTGGTAATGGTAGTAAGTTATCTTCTACTACCACTACCACTACTACTACTACTACTACTACTACTACTACTACTACTACTAACACGCTCTAGTAATAATGTAGCACAGATAAGCATCACACACACACACACACACACACACACACACACAAGGTTCTCAAGGTGAACGCAAATAAACAAAGAATCAGCTGTGGTCACTCTCTCTCTCTCTCTCTCTCTCTCTCTCTCTCTCTCTCTCTCTCTCTCTCTGCCCACACTAAAATCATTCTTTTGGTATTTCCTGATTTCCTGTCTGTCCTCACACACACACACACACACACACACACACGAACACACACACAGACTGACAGATAAGACACACATACGAACACACACACACTTTCTTGGACATAATCTCACCACATACTTCAAATAACAACAAAAGCTAATACTATCAAACAATACCTACAAAAAACCCGTTTCAAACCCCACCAAAGCCTTGCAACACTACCAAACACGTACTACACACAATGGCAGCACGTACAAACACACACACACGCACCAGAAGCAAAGAAAAATAGCGAAAAAGGAAGAAAAAAAAATTGAGAGGGAAAAAAGACCTTGAAAAACACAACCCTGGCGTACCTGCTGGCTGGTATCCCCTCCTCTTTGTCCGGGTTCAAACTTAAACCTCAATATCTCACTTATAACACCCGCCACTGACACGACACTCCATACATAGCAAGATTTAAGTGTTAAGTAAGTGTATATGGATTTTTGGACGCGTGGGTGTAGGTTAAGATGGTGAAAAGTAGGATAGAGTGTTGTGTTGTGAGAGCGGAGGTGGCGCGCGGCGTTGCACCCTCCCCCGTCACACTTCTCGACTTGACTGGCAACTTGCAAGACACGACACGAGAGAGAGAGAGAGAGAGAGAGAGAGAGAGAGAGAGAGAGAGAGAGAGAGAGAGAGAGAGAGAGAGAGAGAGAGAGTCCCAGTAGGTAACCTTAGCAATGCCACACGATTCTGCTCTCTCTCTCTCTCTCTCTCTCTCTCTCTCTCTCTCTCTCTCTCTCTCTCGTTGCGTATATAAAGAAGCTTACAACATAATTTTGTGGAAGAAAGAGGAGGAAGAGGAGGAGAAAGAGATAGAGGAGGAAGAGGAGGATGAAGAGAAGGACGAAGGAGGAGAGAGAGAGAGAGAGGACGAAGATAGAAGAGGAAGAGAGGAAAGAGGAAGATTTTTTTTCTATTTACCAATTCAAATCAGTTGTAATTGTGAATATTATGAGAAAATTGGTAACATAACTTTATTTTATTATCTATCTACTCTTTTTCCCTCTTCCTTTCTCCTTATTCCCTCCCTTTCATCTCTTCCCTCCTCTCTTCTTCCTCTTCCTCCTTATTCTTCCCCATATTCCATCTACCTCCTCCTCCTCCTCCTCCTCCTCTTCTTCCTTCAAGTCTTCCCCCCCTCCCCCCCAAGAAACAAACACACAAACAAACACACAGGACATAAATGCTTTCAATACAACACCCAACATTAAACACACCACTACAGACAATATAAACATTCATAAGTCTTTGTAAGAGACACATGGAAAGATTAAGAGGGAAAATGATGGGATAGTTTGATGTAGAGGAATATGAAGTAGTAAAATCAATAGTTATAGGAGAAAAAGATGTATTTTTTAGTTCAGAAGAGTATGTATAAGTAAAAATATTAAGATTTATAGAAGAAAAGAGTGTATTTCTTGGATATAGAAAGATGGAGATAACTAACTACTTCAAAACTTATAAAAGGATGAAAAAAGGAAGAAATAACAGGATTTATAAGAAAAGGATGTATTTTAGGATATAGAAAGAAGAAAACAAAGAGAAATATCAGGATTTTAAGGAGAAAAGGATGTTTTTGGCACTAAAATGATGAAAACACAGAGAAATATTGGAATTTTTGGAGAGAAGGATGAAAAAGGTAACAGTATCATGATTTATAAGAGAAAAGGATGTATTTTGGCTGTAAAATTATGAAAACAAGAAAAAAACATCAGAATTTATAAGCAAAAAGAAGAAAAATCAAATATATCAGGATTAATAAGAGAAAAACTATATAAACTCCCTCTCTCTAGCTATACTAACCCAATAAAACACAAAATAGGTACAAAATCAAGTAAAAAACATTAGAATTTATAAGAGAAAAGAAAGAAAAATGAAATATATCACAATTAATAAGAGATAAACTACATAAACTCCCTCTATCTAGCTAAACTAACCCTATAAAACACAACAAAACCACAAATTAACCCAAATAATGTACATATAACCTTTCCTTACCTTACAGACAGATGGCAGGGCAGTGATGGTGGTGGTGGTGGTGGTGGTGGTGGTGTGGATGCTGTACCACCGCCACCACCACATCCACAGCCTCAGTCAGACCCTCCCAGCACTGCAGCATCAACCAGCATGTACGCGCGGCACACACACACGCGCGTACATAAGGAAACACTAGGAAAGCAAGGGGGTTTTCTGAAATGAGAGGAAATGTATCGCTTTTTAATCTTGTTTTCCTGTTTTTTTTATTTATTATCTGTTTTTCTGATGTATTTTTCTTTTTTTTATCTTTACTTCTTGTTTTATATTACTTCATCGATCATTAACCTAACTCGACCTAATCTATCACTATTATTTGCTTTTCTACTTTTGTTTTTACTTTTCTTTGTTTATTATCATGTTTTTCTAATGCATTTTCTTCTTTTACTTCTATTTCCTGTTTTATTTTACTTCTAACGATCATTAACCTAACTCAACCTAATCTATCACTATTACTTGCTTTTCTAGTTTTATTTTTCCTTTTCCTTGTTTATTATCATGTTTTCCTTAAGCATTTTCTTCCTCTATAACCTTCACTTCCTGTTTTCTCTCTATAAACTACACTACTATCATTAAACTATCACTAAACTATCACTACACACTAACAGATACTAAACCCAATAAGCAAACCTAAACCACCACCGCCCTTGTTGACCTAATTTGACCTGACCTTCCTCCCTGACCTCTCCTGAAGCCACAAATCACAACAAACTAACAATACTTAACCAAAAACACAAGATAAAACACACAAACATAATTTAACTGGGAATATATTAATAAAACCCTAAATAAAATCAAAATAGGACATTCTTAAGATACATAAGAGGATATAACAGCCAATAAAAGAGTTTGAGCTTAGTTATGAGGGTCACACGGAGTTATTGGTGTTCCTAACCTAATATGACCTAATTTTTGCATTCCTTAACACATTAGCAATAAAAAAACAAGATTATCACACCATACCTAACTCAAAAACACGAAAAATATACATAACCTAAATAAATAAACACACAGAACACGGTAAGACCAATAAAACACCCCAAAATAAACAAAATAAAGGAATAAAACTAAAAAAAATCATGTTAACTCTTACATTGTTTAGTTTGTTTACCTTCACGAGTGGCAAGAGAAACTACACCCCATATATTGCCTATTTCCTCCCTTATTTAAGCCTCCACCTCCCTTATTATGGGTTGTACAGGTGGGCACAGGACACAGGTAAGGCAGACAGGTGAGAGAACGGGTCAATTTAAGGTGCAAAGGTGTTTTATTTACCTGTTTATGAGGAAAGGTAGGCAGGGAAGGTGTGTGTGTCTGTGTATGTGTGTGTACGCGGGTCACTGTGCTCTCTCTCTCTCTCTCTCTCTCTCTCTCTCTCTCTCTCTCTCTCTCTCTCTCTCTCTCTCTCTCTCTCTCTTTATATATGTTTTCAAGGGTTATATATTTTTTGTCTATCTTTCTTTTAATGGGTGTAGTTTTAATGTGGTTGATAATACAGAGGATGCATAGAAAAGTAATACCGTTGATAAGACTGACAGCCTCCCTTTGTCAATCTACTACTACTACTACTACTTCTACTACTACTACTACTACTACTACTACTACTACTACTACTACCATTTTCTTTTTACTACAGCATAGATAGCATTTATTGTACATATTTGACCGCTTAATGCATAATACACCTCTATTTATAAGGCAAAAATGATAAATAATAAGATACCAGACTATAATGATTTTACTACCACTACTACTACTACTACTACTGTACCAATAGATAAAGAACTTACTAAATAAATGTAGAAATAGATGAAAAAGCCTGCATGACCACCTTTCTTCACTCCAGCTGGCCACACACACACACACACACACACACACACAGCCACACAGCCAGCCACAGCCACACCTCACAGCAGCAGTTCAGTTGCCCCATCCCTTCCTTCAGTATGGGGAAGAATAAGATACCTGTTAAAATAATCCTTTGTGCCCATTTATTCCTTGACTAGCTTAGAAACATTACAAAAATTGATATAAAACTTCCACCTACCTCTCTCTCTCTCTCTCTTTCTTTCTTCATTACCGTACAAAGGATGACAAAATTAGGCAGTTATATAGTTTGGTTTCCCCACATACACCTATACACACGTACATACATACACACACTTGTATATGTATAGAGTATAATGCCCACAGCCTTTACCTATCCTTCAGAAATCAAGATATACATAGACTTTTTAACAGGACACTTGTAGGTGGCTTAACACAGAATATAATGGAAATAAAAGGGGAAAATTATACATAAATGAAAATAAATGATGTAAATATATAGGAAAGATTACATACATAAATAGAAAATAATAATAGAAAGGAACAAAATATACATACAGGCAAATAATCATGTAAATAGAGATATGAAAAAGGATTAAAAAAACAAAGAATTGACAATATTTTGAATAACAACACCTTGAATGAAAATAATGGAATCTTTTTTTGGCAATGTGACCTTTGCGCGCTCACACACACACACACACAAACACACACACACACACACACACACACACACATCTAATCTGTACCCATGTTTTATTACCATTCTTTTTGCTATAACCTTAACAAACCAGCACCTCTCTCTCTCTCTCTCTCTCCTTATAGTTTAAAGTTAGCACAGCCAGCTGCCATCACTAACACACCAATAACATCACCTAACACACTCTTAACACCATAACACACACACACACACACACACACACACACAGAGTAACAATATTAACCCCACATAAACTTCCTTCAGCTTATCAAGAGTGCATAGACGGTTTCTACACACACAAACACACACCAACACTGATACAAACTTGAAATAAACACACTCAGGTATTGGGAAACGCTCTGCTCTCTCTCTCTCTCTCTCTCTCTCTCTCTCTCTCTCTCTCACCACCACTGTTTTCCAAAGCCACAGAGATGAGTAGCGTCGTTTTCAAGAGTGTTCCTCCAGTTAATAAAGTAGAAATCATGTCACTCTGCCTATAAAACTGTAAAAACACCCCTGAAAAACACACATCAACTCAAATAAAGCCTTTGGAAATAGTGGAGGTGAAACGCACACACACACAGACACGCACACACACACGCACACACATACACACACCTTAGGAACAATCACCGAACACACAGGCCAAACATATGTGTGAGAGCGGGTGTGTGCGTCGAGGCCACAGCCAGAAGTAAAGGCAGGTCATTCACGTCAAGCCCCAGGGAACGCGTGAGGTCAGGGAGGTGGTAGGGTGCCGCTGTGGCCCCCCCGCCCCCCGCCGTGGCCCCCCCCAACAGGTACTGGGCCAGAAGCTGTGATTTTAAGTACAGCTCGCTCAGTAGTTGCTCCAGATGCTGCACGACCTGTGGGATAAATAATTTGGTTAGATTAGGTTAGGTTAAGTTAGATTAGGTTAGGTTACATGTGAAATAGTTTGGTTAGGTTAGGTTTGACTGTGTTTTTAAGGTTAGTAGTGTAATTAGATGCTTTTATTGACGTTATTAAGGGTGTATGGAGGTGAGAAGGTTAATGGCCAGAGTCTGTACTGTTTTAACCCACACAGCAGTTTGTGAAGCTGTGGAAAATCAAATAATAAGCTGAATAAATAGGAAAAATGCATCCCAGAACTGAAGGGGTTAGTATTTAGTCACACACACACACACACACACACACACACACACAGACAGACAGACAAATAGACAGACAGACAAACACACACACACACACTTACAAAAAGAGGACTGATGCCAAGTTTTGTGAGATCAAGAACAGAGTCAGTGATGGACGACACGAGGGGGGAGGCATCCACTCTCAGCCCCACCACACCACCACCACCACCACCGCCGCCGCTGCCGCTGCTCCCCACCACATACGAGTGAGACGACACGACCTGCACCTCCCTGGAAAGTGGAGGAGGTGGAGTTAATTAGTGTTTAATGTGGATGAGGGAAGTTTTGTATGGTATAGTTGATCATAGACACATACACACAGACACCTTACTACTATATTAGGTTAAATTTACTACTACTACTACTACTACTACTACTACTATTAACATAAGCAATCAAACACTTTACCTCGAGACAAAAGAATTAGAACACGCATTTACAAGTCAAATTTTTCCACTACAATGCTAAAAGATCAACAAAAAACAACAAAAACAACAAAATCATGAAAAAATCTAACATTACAACAACAAAAAGGGATCAAAACCAACACAAACTAACTAAGACACACTAATAAGTCATAATTTTCCCACTACAACCCTAAAAAAAATAAACAAAACAACAAACCAATCTAACCAACAAAATCACGAAAAAAACAAACAATCACAACAAAATCACGAAAAAAACAAACAATCACAACAATAACACCCCAAACCACACAAACTCACCACGAATCAGTATCAGCCACCACAGCCACAGCCTCGGCCAGCTGTGGGTCGAGCGGCGAGTGGTGGGCGGCAGAGGAGAGGTCTTGACGCAGCAAATCTTCCCAGCGCTGCGTCTGTGTGGTGGCGTGGAGGACGAACGGCGAGGCATAGTGGTCCAGTACGCCGCCCAGTAATGACGCGGCTAACCCATAACGCGGTGTTGCTGCGGTGGTGGTGGCGGTGTACGTACATCTGTTTGGGGTTACACAGTTGATATTTTAAGGTTTTGTGGGATATTTTGTGTTGTTTTCATTTTGTGGTCATTTTCTAGAGTTTAAAAGGATGGAAATAAGTGGGTTTTTTGTTATTTTTATTGCTTTTGTCTCCTCTAACCAGTTTCTCTCTCTAATATCAAAAAGGAAGAAAATATGTTAGTTTATTTGTCAGTGTGTGTGTGTGTCTCTCTAAGATAAAAAAAGAGATAAAAAATGTTTGTGCGTGTGTGTGTGTGTGTGTGTGTGTGTGTGTATGTGTGTGTGTCCCTAACCTAACCTAACCTAACCCAAGACACTCCACAAAATACTCACTTTGGCATATCAATCACCACTGGATCTTCACCACTCTCTGCTACAGCTTGTTCCTCCTCCTCCTCCTCCTCCTCTTGCACCTCCTGTTCCTCCCCCTCCTTCACTGCCACCCCCTCCGGCCGCCCCTCCACACCTTCCCTGCAGGTGTGGGGGTGCGGGGGGGGCCTCACCTCGCCCTGCTCCTCTGCAACATCCTTCAAACTAGGCATTGGGGAGGTAGTGAAGACCCCATTAGTTGGGTCGCTGTGGTGGCGTCTGTGGGTCTGCGTGGCGTCCCTCACCCCACAGGACGGTACACAGGGCCCCTCCGCAGCATGTGATGGCCGCGGTGTCTGCACGTTTGGCCTCGACGGCAGAAATTCCTCCTTCAGGTGAGCGAGGGTTGGGTAAATATTCCTTTCGAGGTTTGTGAGATCGCGTGTTGACTCCCGACCGACGTTTCTTGTTCTCACCCTGCGCCGCGTGTCTATGGGGTGCGGCAGGCAGGTCACCCGGCCCCCCCGCCCCCCCCCGTCACTGCACACCGCGGCCAGCTTCGTGTGTATGTGCGTGTCCGAGTGGGAGTGTGTGGTTGGCGGTGGTAGCTGTGTGTGCGTGTGTATGTGCGTGTCCGACTGTGTGTGCGCGGGTGTTGGTTTGAGGTACGTGCGCGTCTGGGAGTCGTGTGCGTGTGTGCGTATGTGCGACTCCGAGTGTGCGTGTAAGTACGAATCTTGCGACTGCGTGTGTGTGCGTTTGTGTATGTGTGAGTCGGAGTGTGCGTGGAGGGTGGTGTGCGCGTGTGACGGTGTCGGGGGGGTGGTGTGGTGGAGGAGGAGGACCCTACCCCCCTCCTCCACCTCCGCCTGAATATCCTTGGCCGGCACCACTACACTGTCCGGGTGAACCTTCGGGTGAACCTTCCTCAGACCGGCTGCGTCAGGATCACCCGGGACACCCCCACTCCTCGACAGTGACCTTCTCGTCCTTGGGGGGGGTACGGGGGCTTGTGTGTGTGTCAGGGGGTGCTGTGACGCCTGCTTAACTGCTGGGGGTGTCTGTGTGTGCGTGTGTGTGTGCGTGTGCGTCTGTGTGTGCGTCTGTGTGTCGGTGTCCCTCTGCGAAGACGAACGGAATAACTTTTGCACCTTTTCTGCGATTTTTCCCGGCTCGAGCACCACGGGGCCAAAAGTCTCCCGGTGGTCGTCCAGGTGGTGCAGGGGCGGGTAGAGGCCACAGGGGGGGGGTGGGGGGGGGCACGCGTCACCCTCATCCCCACACGCAAGCGAGGAGAGATCAAACGACGTCTTGCTTGAGGACAACGTTTGCGGGGGCGGCGAGAGGGTGTCATTGGACGGGTGTGGGGGGTGTGGGGGGGCGTGCGGGGGGGGTGATGCGGGGGAAGACGGCCGGCCACCCTCACCCACACCAACGCGAATCACAATCTCCTCCCCGTCGTTTAGCATCCACCGTTTCCCCTCCCCAGCATCCCTCCCCTGCTCCACCCCCTCCACCCCGCCCCTTGCCTCCTGCCTTGCCCCACGTGCCGCCCTCCTGCTGTGCCTCAAGCTGGCGTCCCTCTGCAGGCCTGGCACCTCCTCCACTATGGTAGCGATGGAGGTGGCGGAGGAGCACTGCGAGGAGGTCTGGAGGTGTTTGGGTAAGGCGGAGGCACTGCTTGGGACGCCCTGCGGAGCCTCCACCTGCTGCTCCACTACCTGAGGGTGAGGGGGGAACAAGGTGGAACTTAAGTGAAGAACGAGGTAACAGAAAACGAAAGTACATGAGGAATGAGATAGAGAGAGATAAATATGAAAAGGATAAAAATAAAGACAATGTAATAATTAGATATCAAAGGAAGAACGAGAGCAAACAAAGTAGAACAAAAACAAGAAACAAGACAATTACACATTAAAGAAAGACTGAGAACAAACAAACACGAACATAAACAACAAACTAGATAGACACACACACCCCAAAAAACACACACACATACACACAAACACACCCAAACTAGAACAAAAACAAGAAACAAGACAATAACACACTAAAAAAAGACTGAGAACAAGCAAACAAGAACAAAAACAACAAACTAGATAGACACACTTTAAAATGACCCCCCAAAAAACACACACACATAAACACAAACACACACATAAACAAACACACATAAACACACACACACACACACACACACACCTGAGAGCACCTGATGACATAGGACAGGATAGTCAGAAGGTGTTGCAGCAGTGTGGTGTTGGAGCCCAGCAGAACAGTACGTGCTGCGCGAGGAGGGTAGCCCACAGCGCCACTCAGCTCACACAGCTGCGCCCACACTGCACTGTATGGGTGGGACTCACTCAAACGCTCCGCCTGTGTGGGTGTGCGTTAGGTTAGGATTGTGGGTAATTGTGATATATAAAGATGTGATTGATTTGTGGGTATTTTGTGGTGGATTATGGGTATTTTGTGGTGAATTATGGGTACTTTGTGGTGGATTATGGGTATTTTGTGGTGAATTGTGGGTAAAGGCAATATAATAAAAATAAATATAAGAGAAGATTGACAGAGTATGTGGTAAACAGAATGAAAAGTAAAAATTGATGAAAAATAATGAAAACAAATGATAAAGAGAAAGAGAGAGAGAGAGAGAGAAAGAGAGAGAGAGAGAGAGAGTACCTACCCAAGAAGGCTGCGCGGGAGTGAAGGGAGGGATCTGAGTGGTGGTGGTGGCGGTGGTGGTGGTGGTGGCGGTGGTGGTGGTGGTGGCGGGTGGTGGTGGTGGCAGGGCTGGTGGGTCACTGGGGGCCACGGTGGACACCCAGCCGAGGTGATGAGTCAACACCGCTGTTAATAACTTACTCACGAAACTGTGGAGAGAAGTGGTGATGAGAAAAAGAGAGAGAGAGAGAGAGAGAGAGAGAGAGAGAGAGAGAGAGAAAGCTACTACTACTACTACTATTTCTATTACTACTACTACTACTAACATTACAACTATATAGGCATTCAAACCACACAATAATGCATCAATAAGTCAATTTTTTCTGCTACAATGCTAAAAGATCAACAAAAAACAAGAAAAACACAATCTCTCTCAAACAAAACCAACAAAATCACTCCCTACAACAACAACAACAACAACAACAACAACAACAACTTACAAATTAGTGTGTTTGGTATCAAAGGTACTCAAAACGGCCGAGAGAGTGTCCACAAAGGAACAGCAGAGGGCGTGTCGTTCTGCCGCCGCCGCCGCAGACTGTCCCAGCAGCCCCAGCCACACAGGACGTCCCAGCCTCGGCCCACTTACCAGGTCCACCAGATCCTGCAGGGACAGAACCAGGGAATAGGGAAGAATTAGGGAGAGAAATGGGAGATTAGGATGAAAATAGGGACAAAAACGTAAAGGAAGAAGGAAGAAATAGGGAGAGAAGGATGAAAATAGGAATAAAAACAAGAGAGAAGAAGGAAGAATTGGAGAGAGAGAGAAATGGAAGATAAGGATGAAAATAAGAACAACAACAAGAGAGAAGAAGGAATTAAAAACAATAAAAAGATGAAGGAAGATTTTGAGAGAGAAGTGAAAAATAAGAAAAACAAGAAAGAGGAAGGAACAACAAAAAAAACAGAAGAATAAGGAAGAATTAGAGACAGAAATGAATAAAAAACAGAAGAATAACAAGAAATAAGGAAGAATTAGAGAGAAGTAAAAGAAGAGGATAAAAATCAAAAGAAATACATCAAAGGAATACAAAACAGAATCAGAAAGAAACATTTGAGAAAAATCAAAACCATAGAGAAATAAATAAAAGAAGAAAAAATACAGGAAAAAGAAAGAAACACAAAATGATACAAGTTACACCCCCCACCCCCCCTCTGACCTTACCGAACCCCAAACCACCCTCACCTGCTGCAGCTTAGAGACGGCAGCGTGCGTGGAGGAGACAAAACTCTGGCGGTGGAGGTAGGCGGAGTGTAAGGCTGTCTGTAGCTTGTTTATGGCACTCTCTATGACCCCTAAGTGCAGGAACAGCCAATCCTCAACACTCCTGCAACAAACGAACACACACACACGCACGGTCAGACGTTTGGGGGCGTACGCACAAACACACATACAAACAGGTAATGAAAAAGTATAGATGAAATTAATAATAAGGAAAATGAAAGGTGATATTTTAGTTTACCGCTCTCTCTCTCTCTCTGAATACTTACTCCTGCTGGTGGTGATATCCCTGTAACTGTATCAACACCGCCAGACCCAGCTTTGTGGTGCGGCGAACAGTGTGGTGGCTGGGTGACGCCCCCCGCCCCCCCTCCTCCACCACCCCCAGTGCCTCCAGCGATGTGTTGACGCTGCGCAGGAACCGTCGCTGCAAACTGTTGAGGCTGCCGGAGTTCTTGAGGCTGTTCCCCGATCCTGTTGTGGTGCGTTAGGTTAGGTTAGGTTAGGTTAGGTTAGGTTGGGTGGGGTGTTTAATTTTGTTTTATTTATTGTGTTTTTTTCTTTCGTTTTTGTTTTGTGTGTGTGTGTGTGTTTTGTTTCGCATTCTTTTTTGTGGTGTGGTTATCTCTCTCTCTCTCTCACATACATACACTGAACCTATCTCTCTCTCTCTCTTTCTCAAATACTGACACACACACACACACACACTCTCTCTCTCTAACTCTCTCTCACAAACCTATCTCTTTCTCTCTTTCAAATACAGACACTCTCTCTCTCTCTAACTCTCTCTCCCTCTCCCTCTCTCTCTCACCTTGCCTGGAGGAGGGGGTGCCATGGGGTGTATTAGGCACAGACGCGGGGGAGAGGAACGACCCGCAGGTGGAGGAGTAGGGGGAGGGGGGGCCACCGAACCCCGAGTCCCCCTCACTCAAGGACGACCCGAGGCATTGTGGGACCTTCATGGCCAGCGTGTGTGACCCCCCCAGGCCCCCCACCCCCCAGGGCACCTCCAGGGAGGCCGAGGTCACTGCGCCGTCACTTAATGAGCTGATGGAGGAGCTGAAGGAGCTGTCTTCGATTCCGGGGTCACTGTTAGAGGTCAAAGGTCATTAGGTTAGGGTAGGTCAGGTTAGGTTAGGTTAGGTTAGGTTAGGTGGGTTAGGTTAGGTTAGGTTAGGTTAGGTTAGGTTAGGTGGTGGTGGTGGTGGTGGTGGAGAATAGGAGAGGAAATAGGAGAGAATTGGAGAGAAAAAGGAGAGAATAGAGGGAAATAGGGAAAGAAAAGAGTATTATTAGTAGTAATAATAACAGTAGTAGTAGTAGTAGAAGAAGAACAATAATAACAATAACAATAACAACAAATAATAACAATAAAGAGAAAATAGGAGAGAATAGAGAGAAATAGGGAAAGAAAATAGGAGTAGTAGTAGTAGTAATAATAACAGTAGTAGTAGTAGTAGTAGAATAACAATAATAACAATAACAATGATAACAACAACAATAACAGCAAAAACACTAAATAAACCCTCTCCCTCTCTCCCTCTCTCTCTCTCACCTGGCAGCAGGGAAGCGTGGGAGATGAGAGGCAGGGGCGGGGGCGGTGCGGGAGAGGAGGACACGCTGGGGGGGCTCCTGTAGAAGGTGTAACTTGGAACAGGAGCCCCGGTATGCCAAGTCCACGGACCCAAACACCAGTTCACCCACTGCCTTAGTGTCCCCTTCCTTCTGCTGGTACTGGGAGAGAAAACTGGGGTTGTCTCTCGTTTTCTTTCTAGTTTGTCTTATTTAATGGGTTAGTTACTTGTATATTGGTGTGTGAATAAATGAATAAATAAATAATGTTATCAAGGGAGGAAATGGGTGAAATAAGACAGGGGGGAAGAATATATGCACAAAATATGGATAAAATAGATGCAAGAAGAGAAAGAAATAAGGAATAGAAACGAAAGTAGGTGATGTTTAAGTTTTCAATCTAGAGGTGAGAGAAAGAAAGAAAGAAAAGAACGAAAGAAAAAGAAAAGAAAAGAAAGAAAAGAAAGAAAAAAAGAAGAGAAAGAAAAAGAAAGAAAAGAAAAAGAAAGAAAGGAAAGAAAGAACGAACGAAAAAAAAGAACGAAAAGAAAGAAAAAGAAAAGAGATAGAAAACAAGAAAGAAAGAAAAAGAAAGGAAAGACACGAAAACAAGAGAGAAAAAAAGAAAGAAAGAGAGAGAGAACAAAACTAATCAATAAAAACAAAAACCGCCTTACCTGATACCCATAACCTCCACTAACTTCCACATAGGTCTCACTTCTTTGCCCCGCCGCCGCCGCCGCTGCCGCCCTCACCGCCTGCGTTTTGTGTGCCTGCAGTGACGGCGCGCCCCCCACACTCCCCCAGCTCCCCTTAAACAGTGCCTTGGGGGCCGGGGGGGCTGCGTGGGGGGCTGCATCCCCTAGAGGCACCTGCACCACTGTTTTGGAGTCATAGAGAAGCTTGCGTCCTCTGGTGTCACACTCACGAAACAGCAACACGCGTACCTCCTCCTTCTGCAGTAGGAGCGGGGCTGGAACCTCCTCCGCCAGCCTGTGTGTGGGTTCCGAAGGGGTTCCGGGGTTAATAGGGTTTTGGAAGTCATTTTGGTGATTTATGGGGCTAGATGGTGTGGTGTAGGGGTGTGCAGATCGTTTCCCGCAACATGCCCTTCTGTATAATTTGCGTAGACGAGTGATTAAGGGAAGTAAGGACATGTCACGCGCCTCACTACTGCTGCTGCTGCTATCATATTCCACGCAGTATTGACACATGCCACTCTGAATGAAACGGTCACTTTAGATTGCACTGGTGTTTTGGTTTTTTTTTAGTTTTCGTGGTTCTCTCTCTCTCTTTGATAATAACTTTTCTTCTTTCTTTTTATTTATTTTTTTTTCTCTCTCTCTTTCTTCAGTAAGTTACAAAAATCACTGATGTTGTATTAATAGTAGTTTTTAGAAGTGGTTTAACATTATCTTCACCTCAATACACCTTACTTTTTGTCTAATATATAACTATTGTCCTTTTTAACCACGATTGTAACATAAGAGTCAATATTGCACATCAGAGGGGGGTGGGGGGGGCGCTCTCTCTCTCTCTCTCTCTCTCTCTCTCTCTCTCTCTCTCTCTCTCTCTCTCTCTCTCTCTCTCTCTCTCTGTAAAATCCATAGTTTCACAAGATTCTTCCTATTTATTTCGTATTTTCTCTTCTCTAATTCAGTAGAGCATTAGTTTACATTATACACCAACAAAGGGAGGGAAGAATGGTAGATTTTTCTCTATGGATTGGGTGATGTACAGTTTCCATCATGATTAGCGTGGATAGTTACTCCAACCCACTTCACAACGCACCCACATCATGCTGTCCTCGCTAACACTGCACGCCATCATTATTATTATTTTTTTTTCGTTTTTATTTCATTAAGAGGGAAATCCGGAAAAGGGGCAAGAAATGTGTGATTCTAAAAAAAAGAAGAAAAAGTCCATTGAGCTGCCGGTCCCTAAATAAGATGAAATATATGATGGTGTTTTCTTTCTTAATTTCTTTTTATTTGGCGTGAAAAATATATGACTGGTTAAGTGCATGCAGTTTTTTTTGGTGAAGTAAGAAAGTTGCTATATTCAAAACCCTTCCTTCTCTTACCATCAACAGTTTACATCCCTCCATCTAACACTACACTTACACAATATTTTCTCTCCCTTCAACCTTCCAACACCGTACATCCTTAGAGTCACAGCATAACACCTTCCCTCTCCCCAATCCTTCGTCACACTGGTTACTGGGCTATCCACGTATTTATTTATATTCTTAACAGTGGTGGGGAGTGTTGGTGCGTTAACACGTGCTGGCGTCGGGCGAACCAAGCACGTTAAGGAGAGAATGTTCGAGGCAGCAACTACACGCGAGTCTGAACACCTGCTCTTAATTAGGTCGTAACGTGCGTACACCTGTCGTTATGTGGAGAGAGAGAGAGAGAGAGAGAGAGAGAGAGAGAGAGAGAGAGAGAGAGAGAGAGA
>JAHFWG010000750.1:29834-40717 GCA_020233015.1 Callinectes sapidus | reverse complement strand
CCCCCTCTCTCTCTCTCTCTCTCTCTCTCTCTCTCTCTCTTCCCACAGTTCAATTTCTGCGGTGTGCAATACCAGGAGGTGATGGCGGCCTTCATGGTGGTGGATGCGGTGGTGGTGGTGGTGGTGCCCTTCCTCCTCATCACCATCATGAACGGAATCATCATTTGGGAACTCTCTGTGGTGAGTTGGTGGTGGTGGTGGTGGTGGTGTTCTTAGTGATTTATTTGTGGTTATGTCTTGCAGTCTAGTTATTTTCGTTGTTATCTTGTATTTGTTTGGTCATGTGGTGTCTTAATTTATCGTTATTTCTGTTACTATTCTTACTTATCAATAATCTTAATCGTTACCTTTATTTCTCTCATTATTTCCCAATCTGACATACCTGGAAGTGTTTTATCTCTAAGTTATATCTATTATCTCATTATTTCCACCAATCTCTCACTTGTTCCTCCTTTTCTCCTGTCAGCGTAAGATTGGCCACAGAAGCTCCCCCTGCCCACGCCACAAGCAACGCCACCCACACAAAGGAAAGAGACAGAAACAGACATCCACTTCCTCCTCCACCCCTTCAGACACCCACTCCATCACCCACTCCACTTCACACTCCACCTTGCCCCCTCATGCCCACTCCACCCTTTCCCTCAATGCTATAGACGAGAGAAAGGCGAAAGCAAGGCAAGGTTCTCTATCTCTCACTCCCGCAGTTCCTGTATCCCGTTTTCTCTCAGTCAAGTGGTCTAGAAAACATGATAGTGATGCTGAAGGTTGTGTTTTCTACTCAAATCATGATAGTGAGGGAGAAAACGGAGGAAATGATGAGGGAAGTAATGAAAATGGTAAAGGATGTTCGTTCCTCATTACCAAGATGGAAGGTGAGGATGGAAGGGAGTTACTGAATGGAAGAACTGTTGAAAGCGATATTAGAAACCCAAATGAACAATTCCTGATCACCGAGACGAGAAATAGCAAAAGCGTTATCAGAAACCAGGAAACCAAGCAGTTTTTAATCGCCGAGACGAAAAATAGAGTAGAAAACCGTAATAAAAACCAAAAAGACCACCAATTACTCGAAACCAGAGGAAATGCTGCAGAAAACTCAAGTAGAAACCAGGAAGAAGGAAACAGCGGGGAAAATACGAGTTACCATACACTACCTCGTAATTCATCTAGAAACCACAATAAAACTTCCAAAACTAATAGAAACCGCAGGGAGGGAAGGAAACTGAGACCATTAGTTATCATAGACCATAGAAACCACATCAAGACCACCACTACCACCACCACCACCACGACCACAATAGAACTGGTGAGAAAACGGTTCCCTAATAGCAAGACACGAGGAGGGGGGTGTCACAGCGCCTGCCACAGCGGCCCTCCACCACCACCACCACCACAGCACAGCGCGACCCACCACAGTACAACCAAAATGCTGCTGCTCATCTCTACCATGTTTATTATTATGAATTTACCAAGGTATGCTCTCTAAAACTGTAAAATACACCTTAAAAACTCGTGTCAATTTAGATAAAGCCTTTTTAAGAGTAATAAATCAAGCTTTCTTATGACACAACTATATTTTTTTTTTCTTTTCTTTCTCTCTCATTCTGTCTATTTCTAATTTCTTCTTCCGCTATACAAACTCTTCTAAATCTTCACGTCTTCTCTCCAAACAGAATAGAATATAAGACCTTGTAATACCAGAATAACATTGCCTTTCTATCTCTATTTCTATCTTTCTATCTCTATCTCTATTGCCTTTTTATCTCCGCTAATACAACACGTTATGGCTTCTTTGCAGACATTTGGTGAAGTTATACGTATTACTACACTACAAGGCTGAGGAACCCAGTGATACCGCCATGCAGGAGACACAGACCCTCATTCCACTGCAGGAGGTGTTTGAATGCCTCCACTACACTCATTCCTCAGTCAATTTCCTGCTGTACATCCTCTGCGGCGCCTCCTTCAGACAGCTGGTGGCGGCGCGGCTCAGGCAGGTGGTGTGCTGGAGGGCCCTCAACTAATCTCGCGCTGTTCTTTACCTACATTAACCTCTCTCATCATTTTCCAAGGGCTCAGAGACGGCTAGCTACGTTATTAAGGGAGTTTTTCCTTATAATTAACTAGAAATATTGCCAATCCATCACTAAAATCATTAAAATACGCTTAAAAACATGATTATCTTCAACTTGAGCCTTGGGGAATACTGATGGTGTGTGTTTCATAGTATAATCTTGTTTGTTTCTTGTATAGTGTGTGGTGTAGCCTTGAAATGGGCGTGTGGTGTTGTGTAAGCTTCAAAGTATCTAATGGTGTTCCTATTTCCTGTATCCTCCTCTAATTTGAAGTCTGAATGGTGTAAATGTTTAGTGGTTTTTGTCAAAGCTTATATTTTTTTTTGTCTGGTTTGAAGTATTAGAGGGATAACTTAATATTTGTGTTATAAAGGTGATGTTTTGAGGTACAGTGTTAGAATAATGATGGTGATATGTCAGTAAATCTTTGTAATATATCGTTTTCTTCCATAATATAGCCAATCATTCTCTCTCTCTCTCTCTCTCTCTCTCTCTCTCTCTCTCAGCTGTACGCACTTAACAATAAAAGTGACAATTTCAACTAACAAGGCTCTTCTCGTCTATAATGCACTGTTTTTCATTACCTTTGAGTATCGGAAACCACTATTAATCACATCTAACCTACCCAAAATAACACCAACATATTTATTGAAGCATACTAACATTTTGGGATAGAAATTTGTCAGTCTTTGTAGTTTATTGAGAGGAAAATGAGCTAGCAGTGGTTTGAGAATGGCAGGGTGACAGCACACGTCTCTCTCTCTCCCTCCCACCATCTCTCTGTCTCTCCACACCTCTGTCTCGCCGCTGCCACCTCCCCCCCCTCACTGGTCAGTCCCCCACACACCCTCCACACCCACAAATAAAGGTCATAAGGCGCCGGGAAGTAGATATGACTAAGGGTGTTGGAGATGGTTGTGTGTCTTTCCTTCTTCAGCTTGATTATTAAAGGTTTTTTTGTTGTTTGTGTTCTTTTTTTGAGGTTTTATGCGTGTGTTTGTTTTGCAGTTTGTTTTTTTGTTTTTTTGGGGTGATTTTTAGGGTTTTATTGTATATTTCGAGTATTTTCCGTTTTTCGAGGTTTCCAGCGTGTTTTGAGGTTTTCCAGGGTTAGCTTAAGGGTTTTGCAATTTCCAGGGGGTTTAGTTCATGTTTTTGGGGTTAATTTTGAGTTCCAGGGTTTATTTTTTAGGGATTTTAAGGGGTTTATTGTGTATTTCGAGTTTATTTAATTTTCCAGGTTTCCAGCGAGTGTTTTGGGGTTTCCAGGGTTACTGAAAGGGTTTTGCAGGTTCCATGGGGTTTATTGTGTATTATTTTAGGGTTAGTTTATCAGTTCCAGGATTTATTTTGAGGGTTCTTTTGTGTTTTTTTTATGTTTCAATTGTTTTTTTGGTTTTCCAGAGTATTTTTTTATTTCCCCCTAAAATTTAATGTTTTTTTAATAAGTTTTCCTTAATTTCTTATTTATGAGACCAGATTTTAATGTTTTTTTATATTTATTTTGGATATTTAGGCTCTGTGATTAAAAACTTCCATGTTATTTAAATTTCCCATGAAACCATTACAGTATTTCCATTTATTTCCAGGAATAGTATCAGATTTCACCACAATTATTAGTTAGGATAGTAATAGTAGTAGCAGTAGTAAGGCATTCCACCCATCCTTACCTCAAAGCTTGGTAACAATGACAAAGCTTTTCATAGTTCAATATATTCCTAACCACATCCTCATTATTAAACTTCACCTTCATTGTTATTATCTCTCTCTCTCTCTCTCTCTCTCTCTCTCTCTCTCTCTCTCTCTCTCTCTCTCTCTTCCTCCCCCATTTCCTTATTAAGTTCAAACCTTTCATCGCAACAAGTAAGTGGGTCCTCCTCCTCCTCCTCCTCCTCCTCCTCCTCCTCCTCCTCCTCCTCTTCCTCTTCCTTCTCTTCCTCCTCCACTTCTCTCCCAGAATCAGACAGGACAGCATAGACACTCGTAAGGGCCAAAAGATCTGCTGCTACTTGTTCTTCCTTTGTAATCCTAACGTTTTTTATCATTTTCAGAGAGAGAGAGAGAGGGAGAGAGAGAGTGCTAACTGTTTTTATTTTCCTTTTTCTTTCAGTACTATGATCTCCCAGACTATGTTCTTCCTTCCTCTTCCACCACAATCAGTACACACTCGGGTGTCGCTGTTCCCACACACACCCCAATACACTACTCTCTGAACCCCACACTACAACACACTCTTCACATAACAAACCCCACCATCATCACACACACTTCAAACACACTAAAACACACTTAAACACAGCTAAAACACACTAAAACACACTTAAATATAGCTAAAACACTGAAAAACACACCTACACTTACCTCAAACACTCTATAACACACTTAAACACAGCTAAAACACAGAAAAGCACACTTAAACATGGCTAAAACACACTAAAACACACTTAAATATAGCTAAACCCCTCTAAAACACACAAACATACCTAAAACACACTAAAACACACTTAAATATAGCTAAAACACTCTACAACACACTTAAACACCCTTCAACATTCCTAAAGATAATTAAAACGCTCAAAATCTGTGAAATATTGGTAGACACAGGGAGAAATATTGTTTTTGCATAATATTTCCTTCAACATTTTCAAAGACACACACTCGGAATGGTTACAACGGTGTCAGAACGTTCCTAAACATTGCCAAACCCTTCAAATATCACCTGAAGAGTAATTATCACCAAATAATTACTGATTCACACAATTAACATTCACGAAACATTACCGGACACAATATTAAACCCCAAAATATTGCTAAAACACCTTCAAACATTCACAAACACTGCACACCTCAAAATATTACAAAAACACCCTTAAAAACAACACCAAACATCAAAAAACTTAAAAAACACCTTCGAACAATAATAATAACCAGAAAAACATCATTCCTAAATTCCCATCAATCATTCCAACAAACATTCCCAAAACACAACACCACACAACACCACCACCACCACCACCACCTTTCCCCGCCCCTTCTGTCTCACCAATAAGAGTCTGAGTGCCTATTTCTACAACACAGTGCCTCAGTGCCAAGAATCTCGTCGAACTGTACATAAAAGGTGTCTCTGGTGCCACTGCCAAAGGGACGCTGAAGTGAGGTGTCGGAGAGGACCTTTCTGAGTGCGTTAAGGTCAGCGAGAGGAAGTAGGGAGGTCAAAATATCGTTAAAGTGTGTATGCGTTGATTTTTTGAGGTTTTTAAGGTCGGGAGGTGAGGAAGAAAAGGTTTAAAGGTCAGATAAACTTGGTATGTGTTTTTTTTAGGTTTATAAGGTCAGGAATTGAGGAAAAAAGGTTTAAAGGTCAGAAAACTTGTCTGTCTTGATTTTTAAGGTCATAAGGTTAGGAAGTGAAGAAAAAGGGTTAAAAGCTTAGAAAACGTATGTGTGTCTTGATTTTTAAGGTCGCAAGGTCAGAAAAGGTCGGAGATAACACACTTCACTATCAGGAAGTGAGGGAAGGAAGCTTTAAAGGTCAGAGAAGGTGGCATATGTTGATTTTTAATGCCGTAAAGGTGTGAGTGTATGTGTGTGTGTGTGTTGGGAAGGTCAGGAAAGGTTACAAAGAGATGTGAAGGAACTAAGAAAGATACCTGTGTGTTGAAAGGATAGGAAAAAGGTACAGTTTAATATTTAGGAGTAAAAAAACAAGGGAAAAAGAAGGTGTAGGGAAATCTATAAGTGATATGAAGGAAAGAGAAGTATAGATCCTTTTGTAAGTGGTAATTGAGCTTAAAGAGGTTCAGAAAAGCTTAGAATTGATTGATGTTTCTGGAGAGTATGAGGAAAAACGTTCAATAATATTCCCATCCTTTGTACTTTGACTTAGGATTGAATAGAAAGTTACATTATATTGAAGCTTATATGAAAGTTGAACAGTATTGAAAGGATAGGAGAAAAAAAGAATAGAAAAAGAGAAAAAAAGATATATTTATCAATCTAACTTAACATTAAAGAGACAGAAAGAAACTTAGATTTTATTGAAGCATATATGAAAGTTAGAGATATTTGAAAAGCTTGAAAATAAAAAGAAACAAACAAACTAATAGAAAAAAACTGAAAGAAAGTTAGATTTATCAAAGAGGGAAGCATAGATTACATTGAAGGTTATATATAAGTTAGAAACCATAGGAAAGAATAGAAAATAAAAGAAATATAGAGAGACACATTGAAGATAGAGAAAAAGACAGAAAAAAACTAAAAACACTTGAGAACATTCACCCACAAATAGAAAACGAAGTAGAAAACATTAATACAAACCCGACAATGTATCTTAGGGTGGTTTTCTAGATGTATAGTGCCTGTAAATCACCCTTAACTACACTACTCCCTCTATACCTTGTGATCTGAACCTTCTAGTCATATTAGTAGCATCTTGAACTACTACTACTACTACTACTACTACTACTACTACTACTACTACTACTACTACTACTACTACTACTACTACTACTACTACTGGGATCCGATACTACTACACCTCAATACTGTATATGTGACGTACCAATAGAAAGTTGATTAATACCCCAAAACAGTGTTAGGTATATATTAAAAGAACGACACTCTTTAAACAGTGCCAAACAGCCTTAAATATTGAAAACACCCTGAAAAATACCCCAAATATTGCCAAACATTCTGAACCACCCTTAAACATTGAAAAACACCCTTACAATATTATCAGATACTCTTAAATATCCCTTAGATACTGGAAAACACTCTTAGATTTACTGAAATATTACCAAACACACTAAAACACCCTAAAACATTGAAAAACATCCTTAAATCACTCCCAGACACCCTGAAATATTACCAAACACCCTAAAACACTGAAAAACACCATTAAAACACCCCTGCACACCCTGAAATACCACCAAACACCCTTACACCACCACCACCACCACCACCACCATGCTGTGCCACACCGCCACAGCCCTCCTGGAAGCACTGTGGGCCTTCCCTGCTGTGGTACCGATCACCGTCATCGTGTGCCTCGCCGTGCTGTACCTCCATCGCACCTACAGCTTCTGGGACAGCCGCGGCGTGCCTGGGCCCAAGCCGCTGTGGGTGCTGGGAAATATGTACCCCAGAGTGAGGGCGTCGGTGTCCATGGCGGAGTTTGACCAGGAGATGTATGAGAAGTATGGGGGAAGGAAGATGTGTGGTTACTATGAGTTCACCAAGCCGTGTCTCATGGTGGGCGACCTGCAGCTCCTCAAACATGTCATGGTGAAGGATTTTGATCATTTCACGGATAGGAGGTTGGTGTTTTGGTGTTGTGTTGAGTTGTATCCTAACCTAACCTAACCTAACCTAACCTAACCTAATGTAACTTGTCATGGTGAAGGATTTTGGTCATTTTACTGATAGGAGGTTGGTGTTTCGTTTTTTGTGTGGTGTTTGGTGTGTTGTGTTGAGTTGTATCCTAACCTAACCAAACGTAACTTTATTTAACCTAATGTAACTTGTCATGGTGAAGGATTTTGGTCATTTTACTGATAGGAGGTTGGTGTTTCGTTTTTTGTGTGGTGTTTGGTGTGTTGTGTTGAGTTGTATCCTAACCTAACCAAACGTAACTTTATTTAACCTAACGTAACTTAATTTAACCTAACGTAACTTGATATAACTTTACTTAATCTAGTGTAACGTAACCAAATCTGACTTATTCTAACCTAACTGAGCCTAATTTAACTTTACTTATCTAATCATAACCTTTTATGCATCTTTTATCATTATTGTCACCTTAAATTTTGTTTCTCTTTTTCAATTATTCTTTCTCCCTCACCCAATAACCTTCCTAACAAATTAACCTCATTTTTCCCTTCTATTTTCCCAATTCTTCCTCCTCCTTTACCCATTAACCTTCCTAACTCATTCACCTTAATTTTTTCCCTTTCTTTTTCCCTATTCTTCCTCCTCCACCCAACCTTCTTAATCCACTTTTTTCCTTCTTTTTCCCTATTCTTCCTCCACCCAACAACCTTCCTAACCCACCTCACCCACCACCCCTCTAACGACCTTCACCGCGGGGCAGCTTTGTGACCTTTAACGAGCCAGTGATGGACCACATGTTGCTGGGACTGAAGGGGGCCATGTGGAAGGCAGTGCGGTCCGTCATGACACCCACGTTCAGCTCGGGCAAGGTGAAACAGACGCTGCAGCTGGTGAAGGACTGTGCCAAGAACCTGGTGACGTACTTCAACACGGAGCTGGAGAAGGGGTGAGAGAGAGAGAGAGAGAGGGAGAGAGAGGGAGGGAGTGTGGTTGGTGAAGGGTTATTGTGAGGGTGAGAATATGAGGAAGTTTGTAAGAGAGAGAGAGAGAAAAAGAAGAGAGTTTGTGAGGAAGGATAAGTATTTGTGAGAGAAAAAGAGAGAGAGAGAGAGATAGAGTTAGTAAGAGCAGTGAAAACGTTGGAGTAAAAGATTTCCAAAGTTTTTTTTTCAGTTTTTTTTATGTGTGGTTCTAGTGACAGATTAGCTTTCAAAACATTCCTATACTCTTTCAGGGAACTGGCAAACTAGTGGGATATTAATTTACATAGTCTTTCCTACCCTTTGCCTAGCTTTCTTACATAAAAACAAGTAAAATAGATAAATAAATAAAAGTACTGTGTGTGTGTAGTAAAATAAATAAATAAATAAAAGTACAGTGTGTGTGTGTGTGTGTAGTAAAATAAATAAATAAATAAAACAACAATGTGTGTGTGTGTGTGTTTGTGTGTTTCAGGTCGTCAGTGTTTGAGATGAAGGAGGTGTATGGCATGTTTACAATGGACACGATAGCCAGCATTGCCTTTGGAGTGAGCAGCGACACTCTCAACAATACTGAGGTGAGGGCAGAGGGCAGAGGGGAGAGGAGAGAGGGGAGGCAAGGTATCCCAGTTTGTCTCTCCACTTATGTCTCTTCCCTTCCTCTTCTTAGTGTTTTCCTTGTTAGATGCTTTATTATTGGTAAAAAAGAAGATTATGTTAGATTATCAGCATATTCTTTCTCTTCACTTCCTCTGATCTCAGTTTGGATTATTGTTTACGTTCAAAAATCAAAATCAAACCAACACACATCTAATTTACACCCAGAAAAAAATGAAAAACAAAAAAAACAAAACAAAAAAAAAAAAAACTGAAAAACAACAAAAAAATCGAAAATTAAACCAACGCACACCTAATATACACCCTTCGCCATTTCCGCCACCCGCAGAATGAGTTTTCCGCCGCCGCCGCACGTTTCTTCACGCCCGCAGCTAAATGGAAACGCCCCTTCATCTTCCTCCAGTTCCTTAAGCCACACATTGCTAAGCGTCTTCACCTTAACTTCATTGACAGAACCCCCATCTACTTTTTCTCTAAGGTAAGGGGGGGTAGGGGGGGCAGGGGGGCAGGGGGGAGAGGGGAGGATGTGCAGGGAAGGGGAGAGAGAGAGGGGTGTTGAAAGAAATGAATAATACTAAAAAAACATTGAACAAAACATTAAAAGTAACAAATAACATCAGAAATTATGGAAAAACACCCTTGAAAACCCCAAACAACACTAGAATCATAAAAAACACCCTTGAAAAACCCCAATAACACCCAAAACCCTAAAAAAACACCTTGAATAACCCAAAGAACCACTAAAAACACACACAAACACCAAAAAACACACACCAAAAACACACACACCAAAAAACACACACACACCATAACCCTTACAAACACAGCCTAACCCAGCAGAACACCTCCCACAATGCCTTGCCCCACCTACAAGAGCACCTCCCACAATGCCTTGCCCCAATGTACAGGTGGTGAGGGACACAATGCAGTACCGGCAGGAGAACACCCTAAGACGCAGCGACTTCTTGCAGCTGCTCCTTGACGCGCAGCTGCAGGAACTGACTAATAATAACAAGAGCTGCCCCTCCAATGGTCCGTCGAATGGGAAAGTCTCGAATCAAGGTTGTTGTTGTTGTTGTTGTTGTTGTTGTTGTTGTTGTTGGTGGTGGTGGTGGTGGTGGTGGTAGATTTATGTTTTTTTGTTGTAGTTGTTGTTATATTAGTAGTGGTAGTGATAAATTTATGCTTTTTTGTTGTAGTTGTTGTTGTTATTGTAGTTGTATTAGTAGTGGTAGTGGTGAATTTATGCTTTTTTGTTGTATTTGTAGTTGTAGATGTAGTAGTAGTAGTTGTAGTGGTAAATTTTGTGGTTTTTTGTTATCTCGCTAATATTTGTGTCATGAAAGTCACCATTTTAACACCCCTAACCTAACCTAACCTAACCTAACCTAACTTTCCCTCCAGTATTGACCGATCTAGTAATAACATCCCAGTGCGTCCTCTTCTACATCGCGGGCTACGACACCACCGCCACCACCCTCAGCTTTCTCTCCTACTGCCTCGCCCTGCACCCTGAGATACAGCAGCGGTGTATGGCGGAGATAGATCAAGTGCTGGAACGACACAATGGAGAGATTACGTACGAGGCGATCTTGGAAATGAATTACTTGGATATGGTGTTTGCAGGTGTGTGTGTGTGTGTGTGTGTGCGTTCGTGTGTGTGTGTGCGTGTGTGGGTTAGGTTAGTAGTTTTTTGGGGGTTCTGTGGTGGTTTATAAGGTTTGGTTTGTACTGGTTAATTAAAACTAGGAAGAATGAGATTGTTTGGGTTTGTTTTTGTGGTTTTAATGGTGTTATTGGGGTTTTTGAAAGGTGTTTTTGTGGTTTTTAGTATTATTTGGGGGTTTTCAAGTGTTTTTGTGGTTTTAATGGTGTTATTGGG
>JAHFWG010000750.1:15000-29734 GCA_020233015.1 Callinectes sapidus | reverse complement strand
TCTCTCTCTCTCTCTCTCTCTCTCTCTCTCTCTCTCTCCACATAACGACAGGTGTACGCACGTTACGACCTAATTAAGACCAGGTGTTCAGACTGGCGTGTAGTTGCTGCCTCGAACATTCTCGCCTTAACGTGCTTGGTTCGCCCGACGCCAGCACGTGTTAACGCACCAACACTCCCCACCACTGTTAAGAATATAAATAAATGCGTGGATAAGCCAGTAACCAGTGTGACGAAGGATTGGGGAGGGGGAAGGTGTTATGCAGTGACTCTAAGGATGTGTGGTGTTTGGAAGGTTGAAGAGAGAGTATTGTGTCAGTGTAGTGTTAGATGGAGGGATGTAAACTGTTAGTGGTAAGAGAAGGAACGGTTTTGAATATAGCAACGTTCTTACTTCACAAAAAAACTGGATGCACTTAACCACTCATATATTTTTCACGACAAATAGAAAAAAAAAATGGAGGAAAAAAACATCATTATATATTTAATCTTGTTTAGGGGCCGGCACTTCAATAGACCTTTTTTTATTTCTTTTTTTTAGAATCACACATTTTTTGCCCCTTTGCCAAATTTCCCTCTTAATGAAATAAAAATAAATAAATAAGTAGATGATGGCGTGTACTATTAGCGGGGACAACATGATATGGATGCGTTGTGAAGTACATTGGAGTAAACTACCCCCGTTAATCATTAAGGAAACTGTACATCACCCAATCCATATAGAAAAGAAATCTACCATTCTTCCCTCCCTTTGTTAGTGTATAATGTAAACTAATGCTCTACTGAATTAGATAAAAGAAAATACTAAATAAATGGGAAGAATCTTGTGAAACTATGGATTTTGCAGAGAGAGAGAGAGAGAGAGAGAGAGAGAGAGAGAGAGAGAGAGAGAGAGAGAGAGAGAGAGAGAGAGAGAGAGCGCACCACCACCACCACCACCACCACCACATCCCAGCTTCCTTCCTTCCTTCCCTCCCTCCCCCACCGACCCCCAATTCACATATACCTTCTACCATAAACAACCTTTCCTAGTACCCTTCCTCCTCCTCCTCCTCCTCCTCCTCCTCCCTGCGCAGTTTTATTTCCCTTTTTCTCCTGGTGGCGTGGGAGGGGAAGATCGCCGTTTAGCACACCACACAGGCGGGCCCCGATCACCCAGCGTCATAATAGCGTTGTTTTGAGTTGGCCGGCTCATTATTACGCGGGCGGCAATAAAAGACTGCTCCAGGTCCATTACGTCGTCCCGGTACCCCCCCCCCACCCCCCTCCCCCCCGGTTCCTTCACTCTCCCCCCCTCTCTCCCTCTCTTTCCCTCTCCCTCTCTCTCTCTCTCTTCCTCCCAGTGCGCAGGTAAAAATGGTTCGTCTTATTACCGGTCGTGACTCACGTATTTGCTCGATTGCTGTGTTTTTTCTTGTTTTCTTTCTTTTTTTTCTTTATTTTTGAGTGGTGGATTCTGTGGCGTTTAGGAGATGTTTGTGTGTGTGTGTGTGTGTGTGTGTGTGTGTGTGTGTGTGTGTGTTTGTAGTTAACGTGCATTAACATTCGAGGTTATTTGCATGGAACAATAAACAGTGTATTTTCTTCGCGCGTCAAGGAACAAGAACACAAATTTATGGCGTAAATATTTCCAGACAAGTCTCCCCTTTTCTTCAGTAACACTCAACTGCCCCCCGTCTCCTCTCCTCCAATGAATATCCTCAGTCTCTCCTTTACGTATAATCTAACCTGGGAAATTCACATCTCTTGCTAAAAACAGTTTATATTAAGTTAGGCGTTCTGAGGCGTTTCCATCAATTTTTCCCCCCCCCCCCCGCCCCCCAAATTGCTAACTCTACACAAGGGCCTCCTTCGTCTATGTACTCTTCTTATGTATGGGGGGAGGGGGTTCCACGCACATACTTTCATTAGATAGGGTGGAATCAAAAGCTTTTCGTCTTATCAACTCTTCTCCTCTGACTGACTGTCCTCAGCCTCTTTCTCACACCGTCGTAATGTTGTGTGTCTCTTGCTATCTTCTATCGCTATTTTCATGTTAACTGCTCTTCTCATCTGACTAACTGCATGCCTCCCCTCTTTCTTTGGCCTCTATGCACAAGTCTTTCTTCTTCCTTTCATTCCTATACTTTCCAATGCAAGAGTTAATCAGTTCTCTCAATCATTCACACCTTTGTCTGGTAAACTCTAGAAATCCTTACTTTTATCTGTATCTTTGTATTTGCGTGTATCTGTTTTTTTGTAATTGTGTAGAGAGAGAGAGAGAGAGAGAGAGAGAGAGAGAGAGAGAGAGAGAGAGAGAGAGAGAGAGAGAGAGAGAGAGAGAGAGAGAGAGAGAGAGGAATGAATATAAAAAGAAAGATAAGTAAAGAGGAAAACAAACAAGAAAGAAAGGAAAACGAGAGGAAAAAACCGGAGAGAGAGAGAGAGAGAGAGAGAGAGAGAGAGAGAGAGAGAGAGAGAGAGAGAGAGAGAGAGAGAGAGAGAGAGAGAGAGAGAGAGAATATAGAGAGGAAGAGTAAGTTAGTAAGAGCAGTGAAAACATTTGAGTAAAAGATTTTCAAAGGTGTTTTTTCTGTTTTTTTTTCACTTTCGTACATAAAAACAAATAAGGTAGATAAATAAAAGTACTGTGTGTGTGTGTGTGTGTGTGTAGTAAAATAAATAGATAAATAAAATAACAGTGTGTGTGTGTGTGTGTTTGTGTGTTTCAGGTCATCAGTGTTTGAGATGAAGGAGGTGTATGGCATGTTTACAATGGACACGATAGCCAGCATTGCCTTTGGAGTGAGCAGCGACACTCTCAACAATACTGAGGTGAGGGCAGAGAGGGGAGGCAGAGGGGAGAGGGGAGAGGGGAGGCAAGGTACCCCAGTTTGTCTCTCCACTTATGTCTCTTCCCTTCCTCTTCTTGTTGTTTTTTCTTGTTAGATGCTTTATTGTTAGTAAAAAAGAAGATTATGTTAGATTATCAGTATATTCTTTTTCTTCATTGTCTCTTATCTCAGTTTGGATTATTGTTTACGTTCAAAAATCAAAATCAAACCAACACACATCTAATTTACACCCAGAAAAAAATAAAAAACAAAAAAACCCTGAAAAACAACAAAAAAATCGAAAATTAAACCAAAACACATCTAATATACACCCTTCGCTATTTCCGCCACCCGCAGAATGAGTTTTCCGCCGCCGCCGCACGTTTCTTCACGCCCGCAGCTAAATGGAAACGCCCCTTCATCTTCCTCCAGTTCCTTAAGCCACATATTGCTAAGCGTCTTCACCTTAACTTCATCGACAGAACCCCCATCTACTTTTTCTCTAAGGTAAGGGGGGGTAGGGGGGCAGGGGGGCAGAGGGGAGGATGTGCAAGGAAGGGGAGAGAGAGAGAGAGAGAGAAGGGTGTTGAAAGAAATGAATAATACTAAAAAAACATTAAACAAAATATTGAAAGTAGCAAATAACACCAGAAATTATGGAAAAACACCCTTGAAAACCCCAAACAACACCACAATCCTAAAAAAAAACTTAAAAAACCCCCAATAACACCCAAAACCTTAAAAAACACCTTGAAAACCCCAAACAACACTAAAATCATAAAAAACACCCTTAAAAAAAACAGTAACACCCAAAACCCTAAAAAAACACCCTTGAAAACCCCAAACAACACCAGAATCATAAAAAACACCCTTAAAAAAAACAGTAACACCCAAAACCCTAAAAAAACACCCTTGAAAACCCCAAACAACACCAGAATCATAAAAAACACCCTTAAAAAAAACAGTAACACCCAAAACCCTAAAAAAACACCCTTGAAAACCCCAAACAACACCAGAATCATAAAAAACACCCTTAAAAAAAACAGTAACACCCAAAACCCTAAAAAAACACCCTTGAAAACCCCAAACAACACCAGAATCATAAAAAACACCCTTAAAAAAAACAGTAACACCCAAAACCCTAAAAAAACACCCTTGAAAACCCCAAACAACACCAGAATCATAAAAAACACCCTTAAAAAAAACAGTAACACCCAAAACCATAAAAAAACACCTTGAAAAACCCAAAGAACCACAAAACACACACAAAACACAAACACACACACCAAAAAACACACACACCAAAAACACACACACCAAAAACCACACACACCAAAAAACACACACACCAAAAAACACACACCAAAAAACACACACACCAAAAAACACACACACCAAAAAAAACACACACACCAAAAACCACACACACCAAAAACACACACACACCATTCTGAACCCTTAACACAGCCTAACCCAGCAGAACACCTCCCACAATGCCGTGCCCAATACAAGAGCACCTCCCACAATGCCTTGCCCTCAATGTACAGGTGGTGAGGGACACAATGCAGTACCGGCAGGAGAACACCCTAAGACGCAGCGACTTTCTGCAGCTGCTCCTGGACGCACAGCTGCAGGAACTGACTAATAATAACAAGAGCTGCCCCTCCAATGGTCCGTCGAATGGGAAAGTCTCGAATCAAGGTTGTTGTTGTTGTTGTTGTTGTTGTTGTTGTTGTTGTTGTAGTTATAGTTGTTATATTAGTAGTGGTAGTAGTGGTAGTGGTGAATTTATGCTTTTTTGTTGTATTTGTTGTTGTTTTTGTTGTATTATTAGTTGTTGTAGTGGTAAGTTTATGCTTTTTTGTTGTATTTGTTGTTGTTGTTGTTGTTGTTATATTAGTAGTAGTTGTAGTGGTAAATTTTGTGGTTTTTTGTCATTTCGCTAATATTTGTCTTGTGAAAGTATAAAAGATTAAAAAAAAAGAAAGGAAGTAAATTGAGAAGTGTGTTTTTATAGGTTTATATAAAGAGGAGGAGGAGGAGAAGTAGAGAAAGAAGAATAATAGTAATAGTAGTAATAGTCACCCTTATTATGTCCTCTGATTAATAGCCACAGTCCATACTATTTCAATCCCCACATGAGTTTCCGAAGCCATGAAAAACCAAATAATAAGCTGAATAACTACAAAAAAAACACACCCTAGTACTGAAGACATTAAAAACACATTCCTTCCAATCTATATATCAAATAATTACCATTTTAACACCCCTAACCTAACCTAACCTAACCTAACCTAACTATGAAAAAACACATCCCAGTACTAAAAGAGATTAAAAACACATTCCTTACTATATCTATCAAATCTTAAGTCACCATTTTAACACCCCTAACCTAACCTAACCTAACTTTCCTCTTCCCTACAGTATTGACCGATCTAGTAATAACATCCCAGTGCGTCCTCTTCTACATCGCGGGCTACGACACCACCGCCACCACCCTCAGCTTTCTCTCCTACTGCCTCGCCCTGCACCCTGAGATACAGCAGCGGTGTATGGCGGAGATAGATCAAGTGCTGGAACGACACAATGGAGAGATTACGTACGAGGCGATCTTGGAAATGAATTACTTGGATATGGTGTTTGCAGGTGTGTGTGTGTGTGTGTGTGTGCGTTCGTGTGTGTGTGTGCGTGTGTGGGTTAGGTTAGTAGTTTTTTGGGGGTTCTGTGGTGGTTTATAAGGTTTGGTTTGTACTGGTTAATTAAAACTAGGAAGAATGAGATTGTTTGGGTTTGTTTTTGTGGTTTTAATGGTGTTATTGGGGTTTTTGAAAGGTGTTTTTGTGGTTTTTAGTATTATTTGGGGGTTTTCAAGTGTTTTTGTGGTTTTAATGGTGTTATTGGGGGTTTTGAAGGGTGTTTTGTGGTTTTAATGGTGTTATTGGGGTTTTTCAAGGGTGTTTTTGTGGTTTTAGTGATATTGAGGTGTTTTCAAAGGTGTTTTTCAATGTTTTTCTATGGTTTTTAGTAATATTATCAGGGTTTTCAAGGGCGATTTCACAGTTCTAACACACATTATCAAGTTTTTTGTGTAGAATATTTTAAACCCATCATTCTAAAAACCTCACCTCTCTCAAAAAACAACTTAAAAAATCACCTCTCTCTCTCTCCCTCCCTCCCTCTCTCTCTCTCTCTCTCTCTCTCCCTCTCGTACACAGAAACCCTACGACTGTACCCACCAGCGCCAAGAGTAGACCGCACAGTGACCAAAGATTACACACTGCCCGGCACTGACATCACTCTGCCTGCCGGACTCAAGGTTATCATCTCCATCTACAGGTGAGAGAGAGAGAGACAGAGAGAGAGAGAGAGAGAGAGAGAGAGAATGTGGTTAAAAAAGAAAGAAAGAGTAGGGGGGTGTTTGGGATGAGAGAGAGAGAACGCGATTAAAAAGAAAGAAAGATGAGAGAGAGAGATAGATAAAGAGAGAGAGAATGTGATTAAAAGGAAAGAAAGAAAGAAAGAAAGAAAGAGGGGTGTTTGGGATGAGAGAGAGAAAGAGAGAGAGAATGCGATTAAAAAGAAAGAAAGAAAGAAAGAAAGAAAGAAAGAGGGGTGTGTTTGGGATGAAAGAGAGAGAGAGAAAGATAGATAAAGAGAGAGAATGCGATTAAAAAAGAAAGAAAGAAAGATGGGGTGTTTGGGATGTAATTTTGTGTATGTGTGTGTGTGTGTGTGTGTTTAGGTTACATTAGAAGCCCAAATAAGACAAAAGGATGTGTTTAGAAAAAGAAAGAAAGAAAGAAAGAGAGAGAGAGAGAGAGAGAGAGAGAAGAAGGATTTGAAATGTCATTATTTATACCCGTTTATGTGCGTTTGTGTGTGTGCGTGTGTGTGTGTGTGTGTTTAGGTTAGGTTACATTACCAGTCAAAATGAAGTAATTAAATAAAGACACACACACACACACACACATACATCTAAATCTTAAGGTTAGAAGCAAAAAAACAATAAAAAAAAGACACACACACATACACACATCTAAATATCCACTTATCCACTTATCCACCCATCAATCATCCATTCCACCTCTCCCTCCACTGCGCCACCTACCCTAATCCACCCTCGTCTCCGCAGCATCCACCGTGACCCAGACCACTACCCTAACCCGAGCAAGTTTGACCCTGAACGATTCTCCCCTGAAAACAAGGCCACGCGCTCCCCTATGGCCTATTTGCCGTTCGGGAGTGGCCCTCGGAACTGCATAGGTGAGAGAGAGAGAGAGAGAGGGAGAAAATAGTTGTTTTTTTGTATTGTTTTTATTGTGTTTTTTTTATTGTTTTTATTGTAGTTAATTTTTTTTTTTTTTTTTGGTTGGTTTTTCGTGCATAGGTGAGATACAGAGAGAGAGAGAGAGAGAGAGAGAGAGAGATGAAAGAGTAGTTATGGTTTTTTTTGTATTTTTCAGTTTTTTAAGTGTTTTTTTCATGTTTTAGTTGTTTTTTAGTGGTGTTTTTTTAAATGTACCTTTGTTTTGGAATGAAAAAGAGAGATGTCCTTTTCCTTTTTCATTTATTTGTATTTTTTCATTATTTTTTACTCTATTTTTTTTATCTTCTGCACATTTTTCTTCTTCTCTTTCTTTCACTTCACAACCTTCCTACTTCACTTTCCCTTTTACACATTTATTATCCTTATTTCTCTTCATTTTTCCTTATTTCTCTTCATTTTTCCTTATTTTTCCCTTTAATTATCCTTCATTTAATCACTTCCACATTATTCACTCTTTATCTGACCTTACACATTTATTTTCCTTATATTTCTCTTCTTTTTTCCTTATTTCTCTTCATTTTCCCTTATTTCCCTTAATTTTTCCTTATTTCTCTTCATTTTTCCTTATTTCCCTTCATTTTTCCTTATTTCTCTTCATTTTTCCTTATTTCTCTTCATTTTTCCTTATTTCTCCTTCATTTTCCTAATTTCTCTTCATTTTTCCTTATTTCTCTTCATTTTTCCTTATTTCTCTTCATTTTTCCTTATTTCTCTTCATTTTTCCTTATTTCCCTTCATTTTTCCTTATTTCCCCTTCATTTTTCCTTATATTCCCTCTAATTATCCTTCATTTAATCACCTACCACATTATTCTCTCTCCGTCTTACCCCACACCACTGCAGGGATGAGATTCGCACTGATGGAGGCCAAGATCGCAGCCGTGTGCCTTCTGCAGGAGTTTGCCTTCATCCCCAGCAAGAAGACGCAGATACCCATAGCCCTGGAGAGGAGGAGTGGTCTGCTGAAAGCCCAAGACGGCGTGTGGGTCAGACTAGCCAAGCGATGTTAAGGTGTGTGTGTTTGTCTGTGTGTTTGTTTGGGTGTCTGTGTGCGTCTGTGTGCGTCTGTGTGTGTGTGTGTGCGTCTTAAAAGTGTGAATGTTTACTTGGATCTGACTCGAATCTTGGTGAAGTGCAGTTTAGGTTGTCTCGGCACAGAAACTCCTCATCTCTGTGCTATTTGAGTCATACATTGCAGGAAAATTTGCTTAGAAGTGTTAAAAAACCTTCAAAAACTTGGCAAAACTCACTGAAAGATGACTCAAAAACCTTCTCTGTATTGGTTATGTAATGTGGAACAGTCATTACAGGAAAATTGAGTTAGAAACATTACAAAACCTTCAAAAACTTAGCAAAACTCACTGAAAGATGACTCAAACCTTCCCTGTATCAGCCCTGTGGTGTGGTACAGTGGTGGGGCGACACACACAGCCTGGGAGCATCTTTACGCATAATATAAGTGCCACGAACGAAGCATAATTGATACAAAAGACTGCACAAAGAGTCTAGTGGTAGCATAACTATTGACGCCAAAACCCATAACGCGAAATACACTTTTTTTTACATATATAAGGATAAAACTGGCTAACGGCAAGATAATAATAATAAAAAAGGCCCTACTATTTTGCCAGTCCCCTTACAGGTTCTTCAAGTTTTTATTACGAGTCTATTAGTGCGATTAAGATATAAAGAGTTAGTTAAGCATGTTAGTCTTAGTACAGAGAGGCTGTTTAGTGATGGATAATAGTGTTACTCCCTTCACTATAATCTTTTAATAGTAATAGTAGTGATGGTGATGGTGGTGGTGGTGGTGGTGGTGGTGGTGGTGGTTGTGTTGTTAGTCTGTGTGTTATGGTGGTTTTTGTTGTTTGTAAGTGTGTGTGTGTGTTCGGGTTATTAAGGTTCTATTTTTGTTGTTGTTTTTGTTTACTTATGGTTAAAATGTGTGTGTGTGTGTGTGTGTGTGTGTGTGTTGGTTAAGTTTATACATTTTTATTATCAACGTTATTTTTCCCATATACTAATTGCGTGTGTGTGTGTGTGCGTCGAGTGCGTCAGTATATCAAGTGCGTGTGTGTGTTGAGTGCGTCGTTTCTGAGCACCACACACCACACACACCATCACCGTTCTGTCACACCACACAGCTCAATGGTGGGGGCGGTGTGGGTCCTGTGCATGTGTGGGGGGGGGGTCTAGTGTAGCCAGGGTAGGGGCAGGGCAGGGCAGGGCAGGGTATGGCAGGGTATGGTAGGGTAAGGTATTGTAGTTTTCCCTGTTTTGTCTTTGTTTAGTATTGTTGTATATGATTTTTTTGTTTTTTTTTGCGTTTTTCCTTTATTTTTTGTTCCTGTTTATTTTTCGTTTTTTTGTTGTTTCTCTATTCCTTTTTCTTTTTCCTGTTTACTTCTTACCCATTTTCCTTCTATCCATTTTTATTCCCCTCCTCTTTCTTCCTCTTCCTTATTTACTCTAAGTCCAATTTTCTTCACTTCTTCCTTTTCTCTTATTTTCACCCACTTCTTTCCTCCTCCTCTTTATTCCCATTTCCTATCCTTTACTTCTTAATTCTCCTCCTTTTATGATACCTATCCATTACTCCCCAGTGTGAGAACAGAAGTATTTGAGAAAGATTAATATAGACAGGGGTGTGTAGTGTTATTTCCCTACCCTCCCCTGCCTTGCCGTCCCCACCCCATACTGTGCGACCCCAGAGTTAATATGCATGCCCAGTCATCTATGCAAAAAAGTAAAAAAGAGGAGGAGTCGTAGTTTCTTATACTATGCAATCATATCGTCGACAGTTAGTGGCGTCTTTAGCGTAAGTTAGTGGTTAGTGATACATTTCGTCTCGTCACATAGAGTTATTTAGCGTTAGGATGGGTGGCGTTGGTGTGGTGGTGTGGCGGTCGTGACAGGGCGTTGTGTTGTGATCGTTGTCAAGTCAGCTGGTACAGTTTTGGGAGAGGCGTGGGTATTATTAACTGGTTTTTATGTCTCTAACTTTTTCTTCAATCAATTTCCAGTGTTACCATCTTAAACTGGAGAAATTAGTGTTGTGGCCATTATTAGCTTCAAATTAACTGCTGATGAGGTAATGGGTAAACAACATCAATTTCCCAATGTTAAGATGGATTGTAACGCTAAAAATTTGTCCTAAGAAAAGGTTCCATGCGTAAAATCTTTGTTAATCCTGGCGTTGGGTGTTTCCGAGCCTAATCTGGTGTAGAGGAGGCATTTGAGACACCAGGGTTAGTGTGGTGTGTTTGGCATTGGTGTTGGCACAGTTACTCCTGATTGCATGGTCTTAGCGGTGTCATCGTCAACACCAGCAACACCCCCAGCAGTCTTTTAGCGTCTGTGGTGGCCCGTCAACACCAAAAATAGTATTCCTTTAGGCGTTACGCAGTTGTAGATTAGCGGCCTCACTTTTACCGGCCGGCCCTGCTCCTGGTGGCGGCAGCGGCGGCGGCGGCCCTCACTCACTCATTCAACAGTCAAGTGCAAGACTAATTCAATGTACAGTTACTTCCTCAGGCACTCTACTGCATCAAGGAAGACTGGGACGCAACATTTCAGTCGCCAGTTAACCAGTCGGGCATTCCTTGGGCTCTGTTAGGCATCTCTAGTTAGTACAGTCGCAGTTAGTGGCTGTTAGCATGTCCCCCACCAGCACCTACTTAGACTGGGGAGGAGAACCACTCTTTATACACCATTTCAAGTTACTATACCATAATTAACTTCTGTATTCAACGCTGGACTATCTCACCATCACTATTTCCCAAAGGTCACACATAACTAACATTATTTCCACGTCCTCTTAATTAACCTGAAGTATTACCCTTAAAAACGAGTATATTTGGCAAGCAGTGATGGTGAGAGAGCACAGCAGCAGTAGTGTAGCAGTGCAGGTTTGAGGCACCCTACCCTTCTCCTTCAGGCAGTAACTAGGGTGTGCTGTGACACTAACCAACACACACACACACACACACACACACACACATATCCTTCACATTCACTACCATTAATGTTTGTGTTTACGGCTGATGAAGGACGTTGGGAGGTTTAAAAGTCCGCAGAAGTGACACAGATATATAATTAGGCAGTGTTCTTTGATATTTTCTTCCCTGAGGTTGTGGTGTGTTGCAGTTTTTAAGGTGGTGTGTGGGAGTGTTTGGCAGCGTTTCAAGGTGTTTTTGTGTTTCTGACAGGCCATAGTGGGAGTGACTGGTGTTTACTATGGGGTCTGGTGTTTGGGTGTATTAAGGATGTGACGGGAATGTTCATAGTGGCAGTTTGGAATGAGGATAGGAATGTTGGAGGTCTGGTATGTGGTGGTGAGGGAAGGAAGTGTTCAGAACGTGTCTCAGTCTTGTTTGTGTCTTAAGTTGTGGTCTTCTTCCTTCACAACAAACCTTAAACACTTCCCGTCTCGTATAGCCTCACATAACATAGCATAATATATCTGTACCTTAACTAACTCAGCTCAAAACTAACAAATTTTACCGTTACCTTACCTAACCTAACCTAAACTCTATGTAACATTATCCACATACTAATGCAACCCAGTATAATCAAATATATCCCCACAAAACCCTATTTAATCCAATACTATTTTAACCTTATCCAAAATACCTTATCAAACCTAACCTAACCTAACCTAAACCCTTTCCCAACCCAGCCGAACCTAAATTAATTTCCCGCACAGTAACGGCACAATATTACGTACATTCTGCATTTCTCTAACAGGTTGCGGTATTGTAGTGTGGTAGTGGTAGGCTGTGAGGTGGCTTGTGTCCAGTGGTGGTGGTGGCATAGTGTGTGTGTCTGTGGCTGTGGCTGTCCTGTGGGATTTGGTGGTTGTTGTTTGTGGTGTTGTTGTTGTTGTTGTTGTTGTTATCTTTGACTTCCACACACAGTTGTCTTCCATGGGTCAGGGAGATTGGTGTGGGCCAGAGGACAGTCGTTTGTTTGTCTGTTTGTCTGTCTGTCCGTTTGTTGGTTATCGGTCTTAGTAAACAAACAAAATGATGGTGTTTGTTTGTTTATCTCAGTGAATCAAAACACTGTGGTACTTTTTAGCATATTTGGCAGTGTTTGTCTGTTATCAATCTTGGCAAACACACACACACGTTTTTCTTCATCATAAACAAGTGACAGTGCGTTGAGTTTCTTGCTTATCAATTAACAAAAAAGATACATTTAAGCCGGCCCTATTGAAACATATCATGCCAAACCATCAATGCAGAAGTGGGAACTGTGATTGTCAGTGTTAAAGCCAATAAAACCAGGTAGATCAATGTGTAATACTGTGTTGTGACCAGCTTATGTGTGTGTGTGTGTCTGTGTGTGTGTTGCGGTGACAGGGAGAGAGAAGTATTGTGTTTCCGGGTGTTTGTGTTGCTTGCAGAGGATGAAATACCAAATCACGAAAGGAGAAACACTAAAAAACACTTCAGATAATAATGTTTGTTTTGAAATGGAGTGAGGATAATAGAAACCAAATTAATAGAGAAACTACAAAAAAGTTCTATTTCGTGTGTTTTCTTCATTAATGTTGCAGTGAATGTGGTGGTGGTGACAAGTTCAAAGTGACGCTTGATGTGGTGTTTGTGTGTACGTCAGTGTGTGTACGTCAGTGTGTGTGTGTGTGTGTTGGTGGTGGTGGGTTGTCCTGGCTTAAGCCCCTTGTGGTCTACTGGTACCTGTAGATTAGAGGCAGTAACACCTTATTTAACTTATTTCATTCATTATTACTTTTATCTTGTGGGTTTCCTAATATGGGCATTATATCTTGATCCTAAATTTTAATGGTATATTCTAGTTTGTGTCTATTTAACCCCTTCAGTACTGGGACGCATTTTTTCCCATTTATTCAGCTTATTATTTGATTTTCCACAGCTTCACAAACTGCTGTGTGGGTTAAAACAGTACAGACTCTGGCCATTAATCTTCTCACCTCCATACACCCTTAATAATGCCAATAAAACATCTAAATCACACCAAAAACTAATAAAAATGTGTCCCAGTACTGAAGGGGTTAATTTGTGGTTTATGAAGATGTACTAAATTAATTACCTCGTTATCTTTCCTAACGAGGTGACTATCAAGTGATCTATGCTGTGTGTTACTGTAGTCTTCATTAACCAGGTAGGTGTGGGTTAACGAGGCTACAGTACAGGTAGGAATTACAATATACTGCCTTTTCTCTCTCCCTCTCTTCTTCTGTACCTCCTCAAAATATACACCAAGCAATAATATTCTCTTTTTATCCTTGTATTACCAATAACTCTGTACCTAATCCTAGTAAGTATGTATCTCTTCAAATATACACCTGCTAATATTGTTCTTTTTATCCTTATCCTATGTGTATTGGGTGAAATAGTAGTAGTAGTAGTAGTAGTAGTAATAGTAGTGGTGGTGGTGGTGGTGGTATTAGACTGTATATGTGTCACCTCAACTGTCACTTTTGGGTTTATTAATAGACTCATGTCAATCAGATTCTTCAGTCATATCAGTTTTGACTTCCTAAACACCTCCTGTCTCATTTCTCCCTTCAAGAGGCTGCAGTTGAAGTGACGTGGGTTTTCAAGGATGTTTTAATGTTCCTATTGATGGATTATTGAGATTTCTGCATTGTTAATAGAGAAACACACTTCAATACACTTAAATCAGACTGTATTTTAAGCTTCACTGTTTTTTTTTTGCTTGATTTTAGGCTATACTAGTTTGTTATGATATATTTTTTAAAGTTTGCAGTGACAGATGAATGACGTTTGTACATTATTAACTACTACTACTACTACTACCACCACCACCACCACTACACCTTCCCAAATAAAAAAAACCAACAAATTAATTAAAATATTTTACTGGAAGTGAGATACTGTACAGAGGAATTCATTTAACTTAACAAACAATTAACTTAACAAAAAAACACTGCCGCCGCCGCTGCTGCTCTGTCCACCTGAGGGCCGGCACCACTACCACGGCCCTGGCCACGGCACTCGGCAGCAGCTGGCACTCTATACCATCGCCTCTGTAATGCAAGGCCAAGGAAATTGTTTATGCCAAAATATTACATCACTAAAATACAAAACACAATAAATAAATGAAAAACCATAATATAAGACCACTAAAAACACGAAAAAAATAGATAAAAAGTGCAGAAATGAGTGTGCGTTTGTGTGTGTGAGTGTGCGTTTATCAAAAGTACAGAAGTGAGTGTGCGTTTCCATATGAGTGTGAGTGTGCGTTTATGTGTGTGAGTGTGCGTTTATCAAAAGTACAGAAGTGAGTGTGCGTTTATGTGTGTGAGTGTGCGTTTATCAAAAGTACAGAAGTGAGTGTGCGTTTATGTGTGTGAGTGTGCGTTTATGTGTGTGAGTGTGCGTTTATCAAAAGTACAGAAGTGAGTGTGCGTTTATGTGTGTGAGTGTGCGTTTATCAAAAGTACAGAAGTGAGTGTGCGTTTATGTGTGTGAGTGTGCGTTTATGTGTGTGAGTGTGCGTTTCCGAGTGTGTATGCGTTTGTGTGCGTGTGTGTGTGCGTGACTTACGGGCGTGCTGGTTCCTACACTGGCGCAGAGCCTCGTTGAA
>JAHFWG010000750.1:0-10000 GCA_020233015.1 Callinectes sapidus | reverse complement strand
GCTGCGGCAGACCACCCCAGACCCTCACACCTCCTTCCTAACGTACCTCTTCAATATGCTGCCCAAGGGTGAGACAGAGAGACAGAGAGAGAGGTGTGCTTACATTGATAACAACCTAATCATTATCTTCACCTACAACAAAATAAATATAATTAATAACAATAATTAATCACAACACCCCATACCACACCCCCATTACCCCTACCCCCCCATTCACCTCACCCCCCCATACCCCCAGACGTGCAGCACAGCATGGTGGCGGCGGCGGCAGAACGGTCGCAGGACACAATGACGCGCTGCCAACTTATGCTGCTGCTCACCACAACCTTTCCCGAGAGTACCACACACCATGGGGTAAGACACGCACACGCACACGCACACACACACACGCACACGCACACACATATACGCACACACACTTGTTTTTTAGTTACCTCTATTCACGCACATACACACACGCACACTTGTTTTTATTTTCCTCTATCCACACACACACACACAGTAATAGTAATAGTAGTAAAGAAAAAGTATTAAAAAACCTCTATCCACACACACACACAGTAATAGTAATAGTAGTAGTAGTAGTAAAAAAACGTTAAAATATATACCTTAATTTCTATAGTACTCTTTCAAGGGACTGGCACATCAGTAGGCTTGTTTATCCACCCCTCTAACATACTTATCTCCACTTACCTCCATCCACACACTCATAGTAACAGTAATACAAAAATATATATAAAAAACATTCTATTTCTTCAACAACTTCTACTATAAAATCTCTACGATACACTATGACTCATTTTTCACCATTATTTCACCCTTAACCTGTTTACCCCTCTAAAATAAATAAATAAACCAAAAAAACACCCATTATTAACATATATCATTTGTTTAATATATTTTTTTGCGTTTTTTCTGTGTTTTTTGCAGTTACAGTTGGTTGAAAGTCTGATAACAGCCGAGAAACACTGCCCAAGTCCTCTTAACCCATTTAGACGCATGCTGGGTGAGTTGAAGTGATAATAGACACTTAATAACGGTGAAAATATTATAGTTTAGGTGTTTATAGGTGTGTTTTAAGGGTTATGGGTGGGGTAATACTATAGAGTAATAGATATAGAGTGTAGTAATGGAGTATAGGTATTAATAGAGACTGAATAGATAGTAATAGAGACTTAATTGTTATTGTGTGTGTTTTTAGGGTGTTGTTTGGTGAATTGTAATTGTGTGGGTGTGTTTTGAGGATGTTTTGAGGGTTATGGGTGAGAGATGAAGAGGGAGAGAGAGAGAGAGAGAGAGAGAGAGAGAGAGAGCAAGAATGAAAGGAAGAAAGAGAGAGAGAGGAAAAAAAAATAGAAAGAGAAGGAAAGAAAGATAGAAAGAGAAAGAAAAGAAGTTAGAGAGAAAGAGAAAGAAAGAGAAAGAAAAAAAGACAGAAAAACAAAAAAAGACAGAAAAACAGAAAAAGAGAGAGAGAAAGAAAAATGAGGTATGTTTGTATATGTGATGTGATGTGTTGATGTATTTGCAGTATGAGAAAAAAAGAGAGAGAGAGAGAGAGAGAAAGAAAAACGTAGTGTGTGTATGTGTATATGTGTGTGAGTGATGATGTGTTATTATTATTATTGTTGTTATTGTTATTGTGTGTTGTTGTGTGTAGTGATGATGTGTTGTTATTGTTATTGTTGTTGTGATGTGTTATTGTTGTTATTGTTGTGTGTTGTTGTGATGTGTTATTATTATTGTTATTATTATTGTTATTGTGGTGGTGTTGGTGGTGTTTTCAGTGTGTGAGCTGCTGCCCCGCCTGCTGCAGACTCAGGGGCTGGAGGTGCGGCCCAAGACACTGCACAACCTGCTGTCCCGGGCCATTGAGTTCTATATCACCTACATCACCACGCCTGCCAGGGTCCTGCAGGTACGACACACAGAGAGAGAGAGTGTGTGTGTGTGTGTGTGTGTTTGTTTTGGTTGGTTTTATTTGTTCTTGTTTTTTAGTTTTTTGGTTGTTTTTTGTGTGAGAGAGAGAGAGACAGAGTGGGTAAAAGAGACAGAGAGAGAGAGAGAGAGAGATAGTGGGTGTGTGTGTGAGAGAGAAAGTGATTGTAAGAAAGATAGAGAGAGAGAGAGTGGTGTGTGAGAGAGAGTATATGGAAGTGTGTGGAAAGATGATACTGTATTTGCTTTCTCTTTCTCTCTCTTTCTGTCTTTCTCTTTCTATTGAACTTCCTTACTTGATAAAAAAAACAGTAGAAGAAAACAGAGAGAGAGAGAGAGAGAGAAGTACAAATATATAATGATAAAAAAATGAAACATCAACAAAAATCTAACCTAACTACACTCACTTTTTCAAAATCTATCCTTTTTTTATCTTTTCCTTATTTTTCCTCCTTTTTTTGACATTATTAACCTCAAATCACACAAACACACACACACACTCTCTCTCTCTCTCTCTCTCTCTCTCTCTCTCTCTCTCTCTCTCTCTCTCTCTCTCTCTCCCTCTCTCTCTCTCTCTCTCTCTAATAATCAACACATTTTCGAAGACTTTATTGCTATTATTTGTTATTTTTGCTATTTGTTTTTGTATTTTTGTTTTATTTATTTATTTACTGTGTGTATTATTTGTTATTTGTCTTTGTGTTTTCGTTTCGTTTATATTTTTGTTGCTGTGTGTTTCAGGGTTTGATGGACGGAGACAGCAAGATAGAGGACCCGTGGCAGCAGCTGTTCACCGTTGTACAGCTCATTGGGTGGAATCTTGGCTGGGATCTTGTCAAAGGGTTTCAGAGCACTAAGTAAGCTGGACTAAAATGCTAAAGACTTAAAAAAAAGGCTAAAAAGAGTAAAAATGTATTGTTTATTTTGTCTTTTCTTGTGTTTTTTGTTGGTTTTTTATGTTTTTTTGGGTTTTCTTGTGTTTTTTTATTGGTTTTTTAAGTTTTTTGGCTTTTTTTTATTGTTTTTTTAAGGTTTTTTGATTTTTGTTTGTTTTTGTGTATTGTTTTGCTTGATTTTTCTTGCGTTTTTATTGATTTTTAAAGTTTTTTTTGGCTTGTTTGTTTTTGTGTATTGTTTTGCTTGATTTTTCTTGTGTTTATTGATTTTTTTTCATTTTGGGTGGGTGTAGTGGAAGTTATTGGGGTTTTTAAGGGTGTTTTTCAATGTTTTTTGTAGTTTGATAAGATTTAGTGGAAGTTTTGGGGGTTTTTAAGGATGTTTTTAATCTCTCTTTTTCTCTCTCTCTCACACACTATTCTCCCATCTCTCTCTCTTTTTCTTTCCTTCCTTCCTTCCTTTCTTCCTTCTTTTCTCACATTTCTCTCACACCTACCATCTCTCTCTCTCTCTCTCCATCTCTCCCTCTCTCTCCCTCTCCCTCTCTCCCAGCAATCGAGAGGTGATTCTGCAGCGCATACAGAACCTGATAGAGGGCGGGGCGAGGCTGGGCGGACCTAAAGGGGAGGGGGGGGAGGACGTGAGGGAGGTACTCTACACCACCCTCACCATCTTCCTTCACGCCCTCATGGATTATACCAAAAGGCTGTACCCGGATTTTAATCAAGGTACGTTTGGGGTTTTTGTGTGTTTTATTTATTTATTTTTTGGGGGGGTTGTTTGCGGTTTTTTGTTCTTTCTTTTTTATTTTTTTTTGGTTTATTTTTTGGGGGTTAGTTTTTTGAGGTTTTTGTCAAGGTATGTTTGGGTTTTTTTGTGTTTTTTGTTTTTTTGTTTTTTTGGGGGTTGTTTTTTTGAGGGTTTTTGGCAAGGTTTTTTTGGGGTTTTTTTGTTTGTATTTTTTGGGGGGGTTTTATTATTTTTTTTTGAGGCTCATTTTTTTTTTTTTTTGAGGTTTTTGTCAAGGTATGTTTGGGTTTTTTTGTTTATTTATTTATTTATTTATTTATTTAAGACACTCCCAATATAAACCTAACCTAACCTAACCTAACCTAACCTAACCTAACCTAACCTAACCCCACAGAAACCACCTCCACCTCCGGCCCTCCAATGACCCTAGTGGAAGCCTTTATCCTCCCCGAGAGCGAATCTGCGGAACCGAGCCTTATCGTCCCCCCCAAGAGGCCCAGACCATCCATAGACGACGACCCCTCCGTGCCCATCATCACCGTCAGCCGCCCCGCCCCCCCCGGCCCCCCTGGAGTGGTGGGCGGCCTGGGGGTGGGGGCCCAGGGGGGTATCGCGGCTGGGGGTCTATCGCAGGCACTAACAACGGCCATTAAGTGTTGGGATATTTTGAAGTCGTATGAGCAGTTAAGGGCAGGTGTGTGTTTGTGTGTGTGTGTGTGCGTGTGTGTGTGTGTGTGTGTGTGTGTTGTTTTGTAAGGTTTTTATTTATGTTTGTTTGAGTTTTTTTTGTTTTAAGGTGTTTTTTATGGTTTTTGTGGTTGAGTGGTGATGTTTCTACTTTTATTGAGTGTAGTACGTAACATTCTTCTCTTATTCTTATTTTCTATTTTCTTTTTAATTTTTTGTTTTGTTTTACCACTATTTTGTCTTTCTTTTTTGTTTTGTTTTGTTTTTTGGTTCCTTTCTTCCTTTCTTTTCTTTATTCTTCTTTTGTTTTTCCATTATTTTTGGCTTTTCTTTATCTTTTTTTAATGCTACCTAACCTAACACCCTATTTTATTTTACTTTTCCATGATTTTTATCCTTTTTTTTCTTTATTTCCTTTTATAACCCTACCTAACCTAACCTAACCTAACCTAACACCTATTTTCCTTTGCTTTTCCATGATTTTTATCCTTTCTTTCCTTTTATTTCCTTTTATAACCTAACCTAACCTAACGTAACACCCTAATGGCCAGAATTCATGCGTTTTTTCCTTTTATAACCCTTCCTAACCTAACACCTATTTTCTTTTGCTTTTTCATGATTTTTACCCTTTTTTTCCTTTTATTTCCTTTTTTAACCCTAACCTAACCTAACACCCTAATGGCCAGAATTCGTGCGTCTGCTGGAGAGCCTCGGGTCGGACTTGTGGTGGTGGCTGCGTGTCTTCACCGTGGACGTCCTAATATACCAGGGCAGGCTGGCCGAGGCTGCGAGAGACCTGCGCCACACCCTCACCCAACGCCACACCTCCATGCAACCCACGGCCTTCATTAGCACCAACCTTAAGCTGGCCTCCGTTTTCTACGCTCTCAATAACTTGTCTGTACGTATGTTTGTGTGTGTTTGTTTGGGTGTGTTTTATTTGTTTTTGTTTTATTTTATTGTTTTTTTGGTGTTTGTTTCGTGTAAGGATGGTTTTTATTACTTGTGTGTCTAATTCTATCTATCTGTTTGTTTATTATTGAAAAGTATTGTTATTTACTCTCTTTCATACTTATTCACTATAATTCACCCTATTTCACCCTTAATCACCCTCCATAAACATGTATATTCACCCTTTCCCACCCTAAAAACACCCTTATTTATATTCACCCTTAAAACACATCTTTATCAAACATTCATTCACCTTAACTCACCCTTACTGACCTAAACACCACAATTATTCACCCTTTTCACCCCTAATTACCTAAAAACCACAGTAAATCACCCTATTTCACCCTTACTCCCTAGGGTGCGGCCGAGGCAGTGCTGGAGGTGGTGAGGCAGCTGCCGGGGTGGGTGGGTGGCGGGGGACTGACCAGCGAACTGACAGTCACAGCGCCGCACACACACCGCCACCTCCACGTTCTGGCACTCACCCGCCCCCAGTGCCTTCAGTTTGCCACCACGCTGCTCATCCACGCCCTTCGCCAGCGGGTTGTGGTGGACAGACACACGGATGATTATTGTATTGGGCATCTTATTACTTTGTTGCAGGTTTGTGTGGGTTTTTGTGTGTTTGTGTGTGTTTTTGTGTTTGTGTGTGTTTTGTTGTGTTTGTTTGGTTCTGTATGTGTCTGTGTGTTTTGCTGTGTTTGTTTGTGTTTCTGTGTTTGTCTGTGTGTCTGTGTTGTTGGTGTGTGAAGGATGTTTCTCCAATGTTTATCAGCACATGAACAAGATTTCTCCATTATCAACATCAGAAATGCCTCAAAACCCAACCATTTATCACTGTACCTTTACAAAAACCACTAATACTAAAAAGATCATACCATTACCAAACATTGTACCATTATTTCCTCACATTTCCTCACATTTCCTAACCTCACACCTTTCTTTTTATCAGTACGAGTGGCCAAAATACAGCAGCACATTTGAGGAGGTTCTGCAGATCATCAGGAACCAGACAGTCTTCTCCTACCCTCTCTTCAGCAACTACATCACCACCCCCGACATCCTGGAAGAATTTATGTACCTCGCCACCAAGGAAGGGGGAAACCTGCAGCTTGACATTATACCCATCACTCAGGCAAACAAGTAAGTAACGTGCGTGTGTGTGTGTGTGTCTGTGCGTTTTTCAGTACCCCCGACTAACACAGCACACTACACTGCCCACAGACAACAGCGGACCATTTCAACAAGAGGAGTGGACAGAGATCTTAAGCACGACTTCAAATTGGGAATGAAGAAGTTGATGTTAAGAAGTTCCGAGCCCATAGAAGGAACCATCGTTAACTTCCTGACTCGTGAGGGCTCCCTGCTGCACGGGAACTTAATTTGAGTGCCCCCCTGCCCCCCCCACGCTGCCCCTCTGCCCCTGGACGCTCCCCTGGGATGTCAAGGCAGGTTCACAAGGGGGTTCATAAGGTTAGGTTAGGTTATATTTGTACTTGGATTGTAATGAAGGTACAAGTGTTTAAGGTGGTTTTTGAATTCCTTAGTGTAGTTTAAGGGTTTGTGTGTTGGGTAGTGTTGTGAAATCTTTTTTTGGACTTGATTTCATCTCTCTGAACACTGCCAAGTCGTAACACTGGGAGACCTGTAGAGGGACGTTAGGTTTCATTAGGTTAGGGGTGTTTTTTTGGGGGTATTTTTTAAGGTTGTTTTAGGTGTTTTAAGGCTGTTTTTAGGGTGTTTAGGGTTCTTTCTTAAGGTTTTTAATGTTTTTTGCTCTCTGTGAACACCACCAGTTCGGACCACTGGGACACTTGTAATGGGAAAGTGGATTTCGTTAGGTTAGGTTAGCGTAGGTGTGTTTTTTTGGCAGTTTTAAAGGTTTTTGAAGGTTGTTTTAGGGTTTTTAAAAGATGTTTTTGCATGGCCTATCTGCAAAGGATGGTTAACATGAGGTTTGGTCACATTAGGTTAGGGGTGATTTTTGGGCTGTTTAAGTTTTTTTATTGATTTATTTATTCTTTTTCTTAGCTTTTCATGTTTATATTGGATTTGACTAGTTTTTCATGCTTTTTGAGGTTTTATTAAGATGTTTTCATGTGTTTGATGATGTTTTAAGGGGTTTCATGTTTTTGACATTTTTAAGGTTTAGGTTAGGTTAGGGGATTTTTTTTTTTTTCTTTTTTTTTTTAAGGTTGTTTTTAGGGTTTTTAAGGGTGTTTTTAGGGTGGTTTGGGTTGTTTCTTAGGGCTTTCATGTTTTTTGCTGTCTCTGAACACTGCCAAGTCGTAACACTGGGAGACCTGTAGAGGGACGTTAGGTTTCATTAGGTTAGGGGTGTTTTTTTGGGGGTATTTTTTAAGGTTGTTTTAGGTGTTTTAAGGCTGTTTTTAGGATGTTTAGGGTTCTTTCTTAAGGTTTTTAATGTTTTTTGCTCTGTGTGAACACCACCAGTTCGGACCACTGGGACACTTGTAATGGGAAAGTGGATTTCGTTAGGTTAGGTTAGCGTAGGGGTGTTTTTTTGGCAGTTTTAAAGGTTTTTGAAGGTGGTTTTAGGGTTTTTAGAAGATGTTTTTGCATGGCCTACCTGCAAAGGATGGTTAACATGAGGTTTGGTCACATTAGATTTGGGGTGATTTTTTGGGGTTTAAGGGTTGTTTTTATTTTGTTTTTAAGGCAATTTTTCATGTTTATATTGGTTTTTAAGAGTTTTTCATGTTATTTGAGATTTTATTAAGGTGTTATCAGGTTTTTGATGATGTTTTAAGGGGTTTTCAAAGGTGATTTTCATGTTTTTGACGTTTTTAAAAGTTTTCCATGTTTACGAGGGTTTTAAAAAATCTTTTTCATAGGCTTTTCAGGCATCAACCATAAAAAAAACTTTGAAAACATTAAAAAAAGAAAGCATAAACAAGCACACACACTCATACACACAGACACACACACAGCACCCCTCAAAAAACACAAAAAAGTAAGAAAAGACACGAACACAAAAAACTCATTCCAAACACCATTCAACTTTAAAAAAACATTAAAAACACCCACAAAAATAAAAAATACACACACACAATCACATCACACATATATAAAAAAGAAAAGAAAACCCAAACACACACACACACACACACATCTATTTATACCACCACCACCACCTAACCTAACCTAACCAAACCAAACCAAACCTAACCAAACCAAACCTAACCTAACCTAACCTAACCTAACCTAACCTAACCTCTTCACAGGACTTCTACTCAGAGATCAAACGTAAGGAACTGTACCTGCGTTATGTGTACAAGCTCACCACCCTACACTTGGCCTGCGAGAACTACACCGAGGCAGGCTACTCCCTAATGCAGCACACCAAGCTCCTGCATTGGACCCCTGAACCTCTCTCCCACGCCCTCTACTCTCCTTTCTATCGGCAAGTGGAACGACACGACGAGCTGAAGGAAACGCTGTACGAGGATATTATTGGGTACTTTGATAAGGGGAAGGTATGTTTTGGGTGTTTTTTATTTGTTTTTTTGGGGTGTTTTTATATGTGTTTTTTTTGAGAGGGGTGGGTATTTTGATAAGGGGAAGGTATGTTTTGGGGTGTTTTTATTTGTTTTGGGGTGTTTTTATAGGTTTTGGGGTGTTTTTATATGTGTTTTTATTTATTTATTTTTTTGGAGGGGGTGGTTTATGGGTGTTTTTGTGGGTGTATTGTGGGTTTTTTTTGTGATTGTGTGTTTTTTTGGTGTTACCTAACCTAACCTAACCTAACCTAATCAAACCCTAATTAAACCTAACCTAACCTAACCTAACCTAACCTAACCTAACCTAACCTAACCTAACCTAACCTAACCTAACCTAACTGAAGAATAATTTACCTAATCAAACCCTAACCTAACCTAATGTAACCTAATCTAATCAAACCTAACCTAATCAAACCTAATGTAACTTAATCCTAACCTAACCTAACCAAACCCTAACCTAATTTAAACGCGTCAGATGTGGGAGGACGCGCTGAAGCTGTGCAAGGAGCTGGTGACGCACTACGAGGAGGTGCGCTTTGACTACACCAAGCTGTCCGAACTTCTCACTCGCATGGCAGTCTTCTACAAAAACATCATGAACCCCCAAAACCTGCGGCCCGAACCTGAATATTTCCGCGTCGCTTACTACGGCAGAGGGTTCCCCGCGTTTTTGCAGAATAAGGTAAGGAACGCACACACGCACACACATACACGCACCTACACGCACATACGCACATATATCTACATGCGCATTCATTCGTGTAGTAATGTTTTTGTGGGGTTGTTGTTGTTGTTGTTTATTTATTTTTTTTGTGTGTGTGTTTTTATCTCCACACATATACACACACACATACACGCACATACATGCACACATATCTACATACACGCACATATTTATTCATGCTGTCATATTTTTTGGTGGGTGTTTATTTATTTATTTTTTGTGTGTGTTTTTATCTCATATCTATTTGTTAATTTATCTTTTTTTTGTGTTTTCCTTCTTTTTTATCCTTTTTTCCTTCTTTTTTCCTTCATTTCCTTCTTTTTCTTCATTTCTTCCTATTTTCCTTCGTCTTTTATTGTTTTTCCTTTCTTTTTTTTCTTTTTCTCCTTCCTTTCCTTCATTTCCTTCTTTTTTCTTCATTTCCTCCTATTTTCCTTCGTCTTTTATCATTTTTTCTTTCTTTCTTTCTTTCTTTCTTTCTTCCTTCCTTCCTTCCTTCCTTCCTTCCTTCCTTCCTTCCTTCACACACACA
>JAHFWG010000070.1:546601-568553 GCA_020233015.1 Callinectes sapidus | reverse complement strand
TTGTTTTTTGTTGTTGTTGTTTTAATGTGTTTTTTTTTATTTTAGTTGTTGTCTTTTCACTTTTTGTTGTTTTAATGTGTTTTTTTACAGTTGTTGTCTTTTCATTTATTGTTGTTTTTTGTTGTTGTTGTTTTAATGTGTTTTTTTTTATTTTAGTTGTTGTCTTTTCACTTTTTGTTGTTTTAATGTGTTTTTTTACAGTTGTTGTCTTTTCATTTATTGTTGTTTTTTGTTGTTGTTGTTTTAATGTGTTTTTTTTTATTTTAGTTGTTGTCTTTTCACTTTTTGTTGTTTTAATGTGTTTTTTTACAGTTGTTGTCTTTTCATTTATTGTTGTTTTTGTTGTTGTTGTTTTAATGTGTTGTGTTTTAGTTGTCACCTTTTCACTTCTTGTTTTTGTTGTTTTAAGCTGAATAAATAGGAAAAAATGCATCCCAGTACTGAAGGGGTTAATATTAAGGTGAAAATATATCAGTTTGTATAGTCACTTCAAAATTTGTGAGATGAAAACAAAGAATCACGAAAAAAACACATAAAAAAAATACATCTTAGATTAATATGAAAACAAAAAATACATCCTAGATTAATATGAAAACAAAATAGATTAATATGAAAATAGATTAATGTGAATAATTAATATGAAAATAGATTAATATGAAAACAAAAAATACATCCAAGATTAATATGAGAGACATCAATTATCCTCGTATGTATGTATATATTGACCCCCCTCCTCCTCCTCCTCCTCCTCCTCCTCCTCTTCCTCCTCCTCCTCCTCCTCTTCCCCAGACCATACGGCATAATAATGATGGACTTAACTGAACAAATAAGGAAACGCAAGGAGGCCGTGCTGTCGGGAACGCCACAGACAGACGACGACAACAAGAACCAACTTTTTGCCAGCATGTTCCTGTAAGTCCATGTACGCGTTTCCCTATGTACGTGTCTGTGTGCGCCTGTGTGTGTGTGTGCGCCTGTGTGTGTGTGCGTGTGTGTGCGTTACCTGTGTCCCCCCTCACCCCTGGTCTGTGTTTAATTGCAGGTGTGGCGAGAAGGAAACTATGGACCTCAAGAAGCTGCTGTCTGTTAGAGGGGACACGGGGAAGGAAAAAATGGGATTTCAAGGCATTTGGTTCACTATACAGGTTATGAATGGCGATGTGAAGCAGGTACATGTGTGTGTGTGTGTACGTGTGTGTGTGTGTGTACGTGTGTGTTTTTTGTGATTTTTGGTGTTATTTTAGGGTTTGTGTGTTTGTGTTTGTTTGAAGTGAAATTCTTATGTTCTCTCTCTCTCTCTCTCTATCTCTCTCTCTCTTTCTCTTTCTCTTTCTGAAACTCTTACATACTTTCTCTCTCTCTTACACTCTCTTAAAATCACTTTCTCTCTCTCTCTCTCTTTCTCTCTCTATTACATTTCCTTTTCTGTCTCTCTCTCTCTTTTACATTTCCTTTTCTCTCTCTCTCTATTATATTACCTTTTCTCTCTCTCTCTCTCTTTTTTTTATATTTTCTTTTCTCTCTCTCTCTCTCTCTCTCTCTCTCTCTCTCTCTCTCTCTCTCTCTCTCCGCGACCCACAAGATAAACAAAATAAAGTAGAAAAAAAGTATATACTATTTTTCACCATTAGTATTTTTAAGTGTTTGTGTTGTGTTCATTAGTTAAGATTTAATAGTACTCTTTTAATAGTCTAATTGGGTAGTTTGATAGTAGTTACGGAATAGTAAATGTGTGTGTACCCATTCACTCTGCAAGGGGACTGGCAACTAAGTCTTGTTGTCTCTTTACTATTTATTCCCCCTTTTGTCGTTAAATATAAATAAAAACATGAAAAATTAGTAAATAAACTTAACTTTGATTTTAATATATATTTTTGGGGGTTAATATTTGCATTATGTCACTCTTAATCCTTCACTGCACGGGAACTGGCAACTAAGTAGGTGGGGGGTGGGGGGGGGGAGGTTATATACGCCACGATGTTTGTTTGTTTACTTGTTTGTTTATATTTTTCGAGATCGCTTTTATTGTACTAAGCTTTTGTGTAATGTGTGTTCGTTTGTTGGTGTTTTGTGTTTGTATTTATGGTTGTTTTTGTGCACTGTTGGGGTTATTTGTGTGTGTGTGTGTGTGTGTGTGCGTGTGTGTGTGCGTGTGTGTGTGTGTGGTAATGATTCTTCTATTTCGTGTTATCTTGTATTATGTTGATTTTATTTCTCTCTCTCTCTCTCTCTCTCTCTCTCTCTCTCTCTCTCTCTCTCTCTCTCTCTGTATAACCTTCCCATATGAAAAAAAATGAAATATGACCAAAAAAACATATTTCCTCCCTGAACAACAACAAAAAGAAGAAAAAAAACACCTTAAATGAAAAAAAACACTTAAAACAAACCAAAACACATACAAAACACCAACACAAACACACACAAACAAGGAACAAAACCACCACAGCACACACACACCCTCTTAAAAAAAACGCACTTAAAATAACCCCATAAAACACTTAAAATCAACAAAAACACACATAAAAAACCAACACAAACACACACAAACAAGGAACAAACCCACCACAGCCCCACAGCACTCACAGCATTAACACAACCTCTTAAAAAACAAAAAACTTGAAATAACCCTCAAAAAGCACTTAAAAATAATAAAACACCAAACACAAACACACACAAACAAAGAACAAACCCCCACACAGCCCCACAGCACCACAGCACTCACAGCACTAACACAGCCTCTCAAAATACAAACCACAAAAAACACCCTAAATAAACAAAAAAACCCACTTAGAATAAACAAAAACACGCACAAAACACCAACACAAACACACACAAACAAGGAACAAACCCCCACAGCATCACAGCACTGACACAGCCTCTCAAAACACAAAAAACAAAGAAAACACTTGAAATAACCCCAAAAACACTTAAAAATAATGAAACACCAACAAAAACACACAAAAAACCAACACAAACACACACAAAACACCAACACAAACCCCCACAGCACCACAGCGTTGACACAGCCCTTATTTCCAGACGGCCGAGCTTAACGCAGCGAGGGAGAGGGTGAGGGAGCTACAGAACAGACTGCAGGAGCTGGAAGACAACCTGCAGATGACACAGAAGGAGCTGGTGAAGGCGCAGGAAATTAACTCTAGACTACAGCGTGACTTGAAGGTAAGGAGGAGGAGGAGGAGGAGGAGGAGGAGGAAGAAGATTTGGAGGAGGAGGAGGAGGAGGATAGATGGGTGAAAAGGATATATATTTGTGTGTTTTTGTGGAGGAGGAGGAGGAGGAAGAAGAGGAAGATTTAGAGGAGGAGGAGGAGAAAGAAGATTTGGAGGAGTAGGAGGAGGAAGAAGGAGAATATTTGGAGGAGGAGGAGGAGGAAAGGGAAGATGATTTGGAGGAGGAGGAGGAAGAAGATGATTTGGAGGAGGAGGAGGAGGAGGAAGAAAAAGAAGATTTGGAGGAGGAGGAGGAAGAATAGGAAGATTTGGAGGAGGAGGAGGAGGAAGAGGAAGAGGAGGAGGAGGAGGATAGCTGAGTGAAAAGGATATATATTTATGTGTGTTTTTGAGGTACCTAATGTATGCTAACCTAACTTTCTTCTTTTTATGGAGGAGGAGGAGGAGGAGGAGGAGGAAGAGGAAAAGAAAGAGGAGGAGGAAGAGGAAGAGGAAGAGGAGGATAGATAGATGGATAGAAAGGATATTTATGTGCATTTGTGAAGTACCTATTCTAAAGTACAGATAGATGAAAAGATATGTGTGTTTTGCGTCACTATATAGAATCAAACCCTTTTTAACACAATCTAATCCTCTTTAACACAATCTAATCCTTTTTAACACAATCTAATCCTCTTTAACACAATCTAATTCTCTGTGGTGCAGGAGAACGTTGCCCAGAAGGAGGATCAGGAGGAGAGGATCGCCACCCTAGAGAAGAGGTACTTAAATGCACAGCGCGAGTCCACCTCACTCCACGACCTCAATGAAAAACTGGAGGAGGAACTCAAAAATAAGGAGGCGCAGTATAAGGTAAGAGAGAGAGAGAGAGAGAGGGAGAGGATATTTATAAAGACTTAATTAGGTTACTCGATTAATAAAAAAGATGAAAATTGATGATATATTGACGAAAACCACACTCGTAAATAATCTCACTTCCCAATCCCTTCATAGCTACAAAAAACGTAATCTCACTTCCCAATCCCTTCATAGCTACAAACAAACGTAAACAATCTCACTTCCCGATCCCTTCATAGCTACAAAGAAACGTAAACAATCTCACTTCCCAATCCCTTCATAGCTACAAAAAAACGTAAACAATCTCACTTCCCAATCCCTTCATAGCTACACAAAAACGAAAACAACCTCACTTCCCACTCCCTTCATAGCTACAAACAAACGTAAACAATCTCACTTCCCGATCCCTTCATAGTTACAAAAAAACGTAAACAATCTCACTTCCCAATCCCTTCATAGCTACAAAAAAACGTAAACAATCTCACTTCCCAATCCCTTCATAGCTACAAAAAAACTAAAACAATCTCACTTCCCAATCCCTTCATAGCTACAAAAAACATAAACAATCTCACTTCCCGATCCCTTCATAGCTACAAAGAAACGTAAACAATCTCACTTCCCAATCCCTTCATAGCTACAAAAAAACGTAAACAACCTCACTTCCCGATCCCTTCATAGCTACAAAAAACGTAAACAACCTCACTTCCCAATCCCTTCATAGCTACAAAAAAACGTAATCAATCTCCCTTCTTAGCTAAAAAAAAACGTAAACAATCTCACTTCCCAATCCCTTCATAGCTACAAAAAAACGTAAACAATCTCACTTCCCGCCCCCTTCATAGCTACAAAGAAACGTAAACAATCTCGCTTCCCAATCCCTTCACAGCTACAAGAGGACAAGATACGAGCACTGCAGGAGAAGGTGGAATTGAGTGAACAGAAGCTGGCACAGTACGCTAAGCTGCCGGATGTGGAGCAGGAGTTGAAGCAGCGGATGGAGGCACTACATCAGGTCGGTGGATGGGCGGATGGGTGGACCGAGAGGAGGTTGTATGGTTACGGATGGGTTTTTGTAGATTTTTTGCTGTTATTATGTTTTTTTACGTTTTTAAAAAAATTTGGGGGTGTTTTTAATGTTTTTACTGTTTTTTTTAATATTTTGAGAGTATTTTTTAGATTTTTTTCAATTTTTTATATTTTTTATTGTTTTTTTCCTATTTTGGGGTCTTTTAAAATATTTTCTGGTATTTTTCATATAGTTTTTTCAGTTTTTAATAATTTTTACAATTTTTTTCTATTTTTTAGGTCTTTTATATATTTTTCGGGTATTTTTTATCTTTTTTATTGTTTTTTAAATATTTTTTTGAAATTTTTTTTGTATTTTTTTGCTTTTTTGTACGTATTTTTCATAATTAGTTTTTTTTCCATTTTACTCTCATTTTCTTTTCGTGTGTGTGTGTGTGTGCGTGTGCGTAATTTTCCTTTCACTCACTCTAACTTCTTACTTTTTACTCGTAACTTCCTATTTCAACCATTTCCTTCCTATTCTATGTACTATAAGCTTATATATAATGTGTACCATAACATAACCATGCCTTATATTAACCAGCAGTGTAATATTAGCTTCAAACATTTACTATCACAACCTCAGCTTAGTTCACTCACTGCCAGAACATGTCAGGGGACCGGCAAGTTGGTGGGCTTAGTATTGTATTGCCTCCATTGCCCTTAGCCAGTGTTCCCATTATTACATATGAAATAATATTAACCAACCACTATTGTAATATAAGTCTGTTAGAATAATCTCAATAATTTCCTTCCATATTAATTAACTTGTAATTTTTAAGCTTATCAATTATATAAGTGTAGAAAATTGACTTGTTTCTTCTAAATAAGCGTAATTTTTTCGTATATTAACAAATCAGCTTTATTAGTTCAGTTTATGGCCAGTCTTGCTTATCAGTTAATTATATAAGCTTAGACAACTCAAGTATTACTCTATAACTTAACTCCTTCAGTACTGGGATACATTTTTCCTATTTATTCAGCTTATTATTTGATTTTCTTTACTTTGGAAACTGCTGTGTGGGTTAAAACAGTACAGACTCTGGCCATTAATCTTCTCACCTCCATACACCCTTAGTAATGCCAATAAAAGTGCCTAATTACACCAAAAACTCATAAAAATATCAATAATAGCATCTAATTATACCAAAATCTCATAAAAACATCAATAAAACCATCTAATTACACCAAAAACTCATAAAAAACATGTCCCAGTACTGAAGGAGTTAACAATCTTACATATCAATTAATAAATCAATAAAAACAATTAATTACTTTAGGTTAATTGCAATGGGCCTCAGTATGACCTCGTGTGACCTTATGTGACCCCGTTAAGTGTTGTGTACCTTCCATTGGTCACCTTTGTACCCCTTTACTTGTACCACTGTGGCCCCTGTGTACCATTAATACTTTGTTGTTGTTGTTGTTGTTGTTGTTGTTGTAGTTTTGACAATGGACGTTCTCCCTTCCACAACTTACTCTCCATGCCTCCCTCCCTCCCTCCCTCCCTTCCTCTCCCTTCCTCTCCCTTCCTCTCCCTTCCTCTTCCTCCTCTTCCTCCTCTTCCTCCTCTTCTTCTTCTTCCTGTCTCATCAATGTCTGTCTTTTTTGGTGTTTGTGTGTGGTTTTTTCCTGTCTGTTTCTCCTTTTTTCCTGTTTTTTCTATCTTTTTTTCCTTTTCTTTTTCGTCTTCTCGTTTTCTTTCCTTTTTTCCTTTTTTCCTTCTCCTTTTTCCTATTTTTTTCTTTTTTCCTTTTTCCTTTTTCCTGTTTTTTCCTTTTTTCTTTTTCCTTTTTTCTTTTTTCCTTCTTCCTTCTTTTTCCTGTTTTATTCTTTTTTCCTTTTTCTTTTTTCTTTTTTCCTTTTTCATTTACTTCCTTTTTTCCTTTTTCCTTCTTTGTCTTTTTTCTTTTTTTCTCTTCCTTTTTTTCCTTTTTTCCCTTTTCCTATCCTTTTTTCCCTTTCCCTCCCTCCATTCCTTCCTTCCTCCCTGTGTCTCCCTGACCTATCTTATCTCTCAATGTCTCTCCCCAATATTTTCCCCCCCTCCCCCCTTATGTTTGTTTCCCTCCCCCCCCCCCCATACACCCCCCCTTCCCCCCATCTCCCTGCCTGCTGTTCATTATTCCCTATTTATAAACCTTCCCTTAATTTATTTTTGTATTATTTTGCTATGTCTCAATTTTTTGTATTTTTTAATGTTTTTTTGTTCCTTCAATCACTTTTTGTTTGTATATTTTGTAATTTCTCTGTTTTCTTTGCATTTTTCGCTTTTTTTTTTGTCTTTCTTGTTTTCCTTCGTCATTTTTGTCATTTATTCTCTTTTTTTTCGATTTTCTTTGCTGTATATCTCTATTTTTTTGTCTATTTTCCTTTTTTTTGTCTTTCTCCATCGCTATTACTTACTATTATTACCTATTCCTAATTTACCCATTCTCTTTCACTTAAATCTACCCATTATTATTATCTATTTTTATACCTTGTTTTTCACCCCTTATGTATACACCCCCCAATATTCCCCCCTATTTTATCTCTCCGCCCGCCCCCCCCCACCCCTCCTTCCTCATTCCTAATTTACCCATTTAATTTAAATCTACCCATTATTATCCATTTTTACTTGTTTTTCACCCCTTCACCTATTATTATTACCTATTTTCACCCCTATTATGTATACACACCCCAATATTCCCCCCCTATTTTATCTCCCCGCCCGCCCCCACCCCACCCCCTCCTCCTCCACTCACCCCCCCTCCCTCCATGTTGCTCTTAGGTACAGGAGAAACACGGAAGCGCAGAAGACCGAATCCAGCGTCTCGAAAACCAGCTGGACGAGAAGGGTGCGGAACTGCTGAGGCTAAACCAGAGACTCAAGATGAACGAGGACCATAACACGAGACTTTCGGGCACTGTGGATAAGCTGCTGCAACGTAAGGGGGTTTTTGTTTGAGTGTTTAGGGGTGTTTAGGGTGTGCGGTGTTTTTTTTGTGTTTTTTTGTTTTTGTGTTTTTTGTGGTTTTTGTGTGTTTTTTGTGTTTTGGGGTGTTTTTTTGTGTTTTTTTGTGGTTTTTGTGTGTTTTTTTAAGGGAGGGTAGGTGTGTGTGTGTTTGTGTGTTTTTTAAGGGTTGTGGTTTTTAAGGAAGGGAGAGATTTGCATAGGTGTGTGTGTGTGTGTGTGTGTGTGTGTGTAAATGTTTATTCTCGTTTGTCTTTTTCTTTTGTGTTTTTTATTTGTTTTTGTGTTGCGATTAGTGTGTGTGTGTGTGTGCGCGCGTATGTATGTGTATGTGTAAGTAATGGGATATACATCATTTATCTTTCCACCACCAAAAACTTACACAAAAAATATTATTAACCCAAACCAAACCTAACCTAACCTAACCTAACCTAATCTAATCTTAATCTTAATCTTGACCCCACAGAATCCAATGACCGCCTGCAGGTGCATCTGAAGGAGAGGATGCACGCCCTGGAGGAGAAGAACGCCCTTACTGCCGAACTGGAGAGAACGCGTAAGATTCTGGAGGACTCGACGCAGGAAAAGGTACGTAAACAGCTGTGTGTGTTGACGTGTTGGTTAGGTTAGGTTGTGGTGTGGGGTTGTGGGGCTGTGTAGTGTTAAGGGAGGGAGGGAGGGAGGGAGGGAGGGTTGTTAGTGGTGTACTGGGGGGGTTAATGGGTGTTGGTGAGGGTTATAATGGTGGTGTTTAATGGGGTGTTTAATTGGTCAGTATATTGTATGTTTGTAGTGATGATAATGCTAAAATATTGATGGGGAGATGTTGTTATTTTGTTGTTTGTGAAGGGTTGGGGATATTTGTGTGTGTGTGTGTGTGTGTGTGTGTGTGTGTGTGGCAGCAGCAGCAGCAGCAGCGGTAGTAACCTTGGTCTCGCTGAAGGAGCGGCTCCAGCAGGAGTTGGAAAACGTGAAGGCGGAGCTGGACAGTGTGTTCCCTGGAGGCCTGGTGGGGTAAGTGAGGGGCGCACCCACCACCACCGCTGCCGCTCTACCCCCCCACCCCCCGCCCCCCGCTGCCCCCCGCCCCCCCCTCGCTGGCCACGCTTCCCACCACTGCCGCCGCCACCACCACCGCCCCCAGTGCCTCTGCCCCTCACTGCCCCTCCCTGTCACTGCTGCCCCCTGTTGTCGTCCCTCACACACTCACTGTCTGTCTGTCAGTCTGTCTGTCTGTCTGTCTTGGAGTGTTGCTTGATGTATTGCTTTTAGATACTTTTATTTCTTTTGTTTTCTTTTGCTACAGAATGAAATATTGAAAGAATTGTCCAGGCGACAACTAGAAGCTGAACAGCTGAAGCAACAGTTGTTGCAACAGGAGATTGCCTTCAATATTAAACAGACTGAAGCTTTGACCAGGTAAACACCACAGCACCACCACCACCACCACCCTCCACCACCACCACCACCCTCCTCCATTCACCCTCACCACCCGCACTGAACACACCCGTGGCAGGCCGGGCTGGGCCAGGGTGTGAGGTGGGGTGGGGGGCACTCCATCCCTGCCCCGCCCCGCCCCGCCCCGCCACGCCCCGCCACGGCTGCTGCCTCAGTGCCGTGGCCGCCGCCCCAGGCAGGCTGACGCACCGACGGACAGACAGACAGACGGACGCTGTGCCGCCGCCTCACACTGACGGCTCACAGCTGTAGCCAGCCACTCTGACTGCTGACTGACTCCCTCCCAGCTGACTGACTGACTCACTGCTGACTAACCCACCCACCACCACCCCTCACACTGCACACTGCCTCACTGCCTCACTGTCCCCCACCCCCACCACCCCTCCCCTCACAGTAAAGCATCACGTCACTCGCGCTTCTATAAACACCCACAGATGCACCTTGCCTGCTCCTACCACCACCACCACCACCACCACCACCACCACCACATGTATCTTAGCTAACACCCTTCACCCCACTGTTACCCCCCCACACACCACCACTGCATGCAACACAGGCGGGGCAGCGCTGTCTTCACCTCAAAAACAAACACCAAATTACGTTTTTTCACCGATAGAATAAATAAAAACGTAAAAAAACATTGATACGTAAAGTTTAGTTAATGGTGTTTGTTTTTTTGAGTTTTTGACGTGGTCGCTGTCTCGCCGCGTTTGTTAATGCAAGAGAAACGTTGTGAAGGAGTGACGTGCTGCTGTGCATGGTTAAACTGTAGTGGTGTTACTCTCGCTACAACATTAAAACACTTATAAAACACACACACACACTTATTTGCAACATTAAAACACTTATGAAACACACACACACACTTATTTGCAACATTAAAACACTTATAAAACACACACACACACTTATATAAACTCTCATATTCCCTATTATAAGTTCATCATTTATTTTGTAAGGTTAGGATGTTAAGAAATATTTTGTATTGTAATATTTGGATTAATTTCTTCATAGGTTTTCAGTGGTAATTTTTGATAGGCTGTAGTGGAAGTTATTGGGGTTTTCAAAGGTGTTTTTCATGGTTGTATAGTTTGACAGGGTGTAGTGGAAGTTATTGGGGTTTTCAATGGTGTTTTTCATGGTTTTAGTGGAAGTTATTGGGGTTTTCAAGGGTGTTTTTCATGGTTCTATAGTTTGACAGGGTGTAGTGGAAGTTATTGGGGTTTTCAAGGGTGTTTTTCATGATTTTAATGGAAGTTATTGGGGTTTTCAAGGGTGTTTTTCATGGTTCTATAGTTTGATAGGGTGTAGTGGAAGTTATTGGGGTTTTTGAGGGTGTTTTTCATGATTTTAGTTGAAGTTATTGGGGTTTTCAAGGGTGTTTTTCATTCACTGATAATATAATAGGTTTTTTGTATGTTTTTTTAATTTAAATTTATCTATTACCACTACTACTGTTAATAATACTAATATTTTATCCCATCTCTGTCTTTTCTTCCTTCCTTTCTCTCTGTTCCTCCTATTCCCATCTTCCTCCTCTTCCTATCCTCCTCCTCATCCTCTACCAATCTTCCTCCTTGTCCTATCTTCTTCCCTTCCTCCTCCTCCTCCTCCTCCTCCTCCTCCTCTTCACCCGCCAACAGGTCGGTGTCACCCACTGGCGGAGAATTTGTTCGCAGCACGTCACATTCCAGTTTCGACTCGCGTTCACTCCCCCGCCGCCCCACCTCCGCCCAGCCCCCACACAAACGCACACCGGGAAGCCTTGACGAGGAAAACGCACAGGTAAAGTGTGTGTGTGTGTGCGTTTGTGTGTGCGTGTGTGTGTGTTTTGAATTTTTGGTTTTTGTGTTTTTTTTTTATTTTATGTACATGTTTTAAAGTTTTTGTGAGGGGTAAATTGGTTGAAATGTGTGCGTTTGTGTGCGTTTTTGTGTGTGTGCGTGTGTTATGGCTTTTCAAATTTCCTGAACATAAGCAATCTCACTTCCCGGTCCCTTCATAGCTACAAAAAAACGTAAACAATCTCACTTCCCGATCCCTTCATAGCTACAAAAACGTAATCAATCTCACTTCCCGATCCCTTCATAGCTACAAGAAAAACATAACAATCTCACTTCCCAATCCCTTCATAGCTACAAAAAAAACAATCAATCTCACTTCCCAATCCCTTCATAGCTAAAAAAAAACGTAATCAATCTCACTTCCCAATCCCTTCATAGCTACAAAAAAACGTAAACAATCTCACTTCCCAATCCCTTCATAGCTACAAAAAAACGTAAACAATCTCACTTCCCAATCCCTTCATAGCTACAAAAAAACGTAAAACAATCTCACTTCCCGATCCCTTCATAGCTACAAAAAATACAATCAATCTCACTTCCCGATCCCTTCATAGCTACAAAAAATACAATCAATCTCACTTCCCGATCCCTTCATAGCTACAAAAAATACAATCAATCTCACTTCCCAATCCCTTCATAGCTACAAAAAACGTAACCTAACCTAACCTAACCTAACCTAACCTAACGTAACACCCCATTCCAGGCCAACACAGGCTGGGACATACCTGGAGGACACTTACCTGGCCAGTTCGCAAGTGAGGGGGGAGATTTATCAGATGGGGAGGGGGAGGATGCTGAGTCTATCTTCTCCCACATCGATATGCTGTCCCCCTCCCACCACCAGGACACTCAGACGCTGGTCATTATGCTGCAGGATCAAGTAGAGGCCATTGACAATGAGATCAGGTGCGTTTGTGGGATTGGATTGTGTTTAAGGGTATTGGATTGGGTTTAAGGGGTTCGGTAAGGGTTTTAGGGGTTTTCAAGGGGTTTTAAGGGTTTTTAGGGGTTTTTAGGTTAGGTTATTGGGGTTTATTTATTTTTTTGGTTCATTTTTTTGTTTTGTTTTGGTTTTTCTGTCACTGTTTCTTGTTTTTCTTTATTTTTTTCCTTTTTTTGTTTTGTTTTATTGATTTATTGGTGTTATGTATTAATTTATCTTGCTTCTACTACTACTACTACTACTACTACTACTACTATTCTGAACTTATTATTTTTATTGCTTTTTTTACGTTAATTCTCTCCTCTCTCTCTCTCTCTCTCTCTCTCTCTCTCTCTCTCTCTCTCTCTCTCTCTCTCTCTCTCTCTCTCTCTCTCTCCGCCCCCACCCCCATGCATGCAAGTTAGTGCACCACCACCACCACCACCGCCACCACCGCCACCACCACTGTGTCTTAGTAGAAGTATATAACTATTTTTTTACGTCACTAACTAATCTTTGACGTAATTCTTAGTTTTTGGTGTTTTTTTATAATTTTTATATATTTTTTCCCATTGCTTAGTCCTCTTTTTTAATTTTTGCAAGGTGTGTGTGTGTGCGTGTGTGTGTGTGTGTTTGTGGTTTTATATTCCTTTTTTTTATTTTTTTTACAGATTCATGGAAATTTATTGTTTTTATTTATTGTTCGCTTAATTTTTTTTCCTTCTTTTATGTTATTTCATCTTTTTTATTACAATTTTCACTAATTAACCTTTTTCATTTCTCCAATATATAAATAAACCAATTTTTTCCCTTCATCTATCATTATTTTTATTTATTTTCACATTTATCTACTACAAACCTATTATATTTTCCTTCATTTATATTTCTATTAACTTTTTTCCCCAGTTTTTTAATATATTTTTCCTATAATAACCTGACAAACTATCATTACATTTCTATTTTCCTCATCCTTATAATTACTACAAAATCTATTATATTTCATCATTTATTTTGTTTTTTCCCTTTTATTTGTCTATTTCTCTCTATATATATTTTTTTCCTATAGTACCCTGACAAACTACCATTACATTTACTTATTTTCCTCACCCATATAATTAGTACAAATCTATTATTATATTTCCTCCTAATTTTTTCCCTATAGTAACTTAACAAACTACTATTTCATCTATAACAAACCTATTATAACATTTCCTTCTTTTATTTAATTTCCCTAAACAATCTAACATCACATTTATTTATTTTCCTCACTCATAATTACTACAAAATCTTTTATTATTATTATTTCATCATGCCATTTTTTTGTATGTTAATTTGACGAGCTGGTGATTAAAAGGCTTTTGTGCTCTGCTTATCAGTGTTCTGCATGTTTATTTAATCCCCTTGGCCTTTTTCTTGATCTTCTGTTTATTATGGTACTCGAAAAATGATGGTTTATTTTCGTTTTTCTTAGTTTTCTTTGTTTCGTTTTGTTTTTGTTTTGAAATTGGCGTTTTTATTGTTTTTTCGTGTTTTTTTTGCGTTTTTCGTTTGATTTTGTAATGCGTTTCGTCTTTCGTTTTCTCTATTTTATTCGGTGTTTTAATTTCCCTTTCTTTCCCGGTCTGTTTTGGGTTAATTTCCCGTGCCAAGGGTGTTTGAGAATTGCCGTAGAGAGAGAGAGAGAGAGAGAGAGAGTGTTGTTGTACGTTGTTATAATCTTGTGTATCTTATCTCTTGTATTGGTGTGTGTTGTCTTTGTGTTTCCTGCCGGGACAGAGGTGACGTGACCCCATAGAATTTCATGTACCACTCTCGTTCCTTTGTGTATTGGCCACCACTCGCGTTATGTAGAAAATGTAGCGTCACTTCTATTTTGTATCCTAATTAACACATTACCGCACAATATGGCAGCACGACCCCATAACAAAGAAAAATGTTATTGGTATATTATTTTGCCTAACACGCGGGTAATGTATTAATCCAGTATTTTTAGAACAGGTTTTGCGAGATTAACATAAAATTATCCTTATATATCTGTAAATTATTCTAGAGATCACTAAACTTGCTATTATTTTCAAGTTAAGACAGGTTCTAAGACTCAAAACTCATCTAAGAACAGCAATACAGACTTAAGAACCTCATTTAATACAGCATCTTAACCTTCTTCTGTATTCCACATTCTCTCTCTCACAGACAAACATAGACAGAGACAAGACAGTGTTATAGTGAGTGTGTGTGTGTGTGATGGTGAAACGTTAAGGATAGTGAGAGAAAACGTCAATACTCAGACACATTTCACTATTTGCAAAGACTCATGTTGAAGTGACGATAGTTTTGCTTTTTAATGGTTCTAGTGACAAATTAATAAGATCGCTGTTTAATTGACTTGAAAAACACACTTAGAAACGCACCTTTTGAGTCTGTGGTGTTGAAAAATAGCGATGGTGAGAGAGAGAGAGAGAGAGAGAGAGGAGACGCACTCACTCAGATGCAAAATTAAGCTCTTATATTTTAGCTTTCGTTTTTGCGTTCGTTGTTGTTGTTGTTATTGTTGTTGTGGTGGTGGCCAATGCGCAAAGGTTCCTTGTATTACTCCTTCCAAATTCTCCCTATGTAACTCTCCTTTCTGTCTGGGAGAGCCGCTGTGTATACGTAGAACCAAAATTAAACAAAAAAGAAAAAATAGAAAAAATAATAATGTGATCACTATTATTTTTACTACTGGCAGCTCAGTGGGAGGGGTGTTTATTGAAGTATTTATTTTCGCCAGTCACCAAGCATTAAAAAGACAGAATGAATATGCACTGCCCTCTCTATCTATCTATCCATCTATCCATCTATCTATCTGTTTATCTATCTATCTATCTATCTATCTGTTTGTCTATTTATCTGTTTATCTATCTATCTATCAATCAACAAAGCTTTACTCATAACACCACCTGATTTTGCCTTCTTTTTTTGCCTCTGTCTTACGGTCGATGGGTTCTTCTCGCGCAGCAACCTAGTTGGGGGTAGAGGAGGGAGTGTGGGGGGGAGTGATGCATATTGGGCTGGCGTTGTGTCACCCCAAGGCCCCCCCTCTACGTGGGATGCCATACCAGACCAACGTAGCAGGTGCATGAACCACTACTACTACTATTACTATTACTACTATTACTGTCACTCGTTAATAACACTGATGATTTTTTTTTTTTGATTTGTTGTTGTTGTTGTTGTTGTTGTAGATAGTGTTGTTTTGTTTTGTAGTTTTTTGTGGTTTCTAGTGTTGTTGCTATTACTACTACTACTACTACTATTACTATTGCTGCTGCTGCTGCTGCTGGTGTGTTTCTTACTACTACTACTACTACTGTTACTATCATGATTAACGAAAAACTCTTCGATTAGTTCTTGTGACTACTACTACTACTATTACTACTACTACTACTACTACTGCTGGTGCTATTACTGCTACTACTGTTACTACTATCACATTTATTACCCATAGAGTGTTCCATTAGATCCCCAATTTGTCTTCTACTATTACTACTACTACTACTACTACTGGTGCTATTAACTGTTGGTGTATACTACTACTACTATTACTACTACTACTACTATTGTCTTTCTACTACTGTTACTACTATATTATTTTTATTCTTAGAGTGTTCAGTTAGTGGTCTGTGTGTGTCTTACTACTACTACTACTACTACTACTACTACTACTACTACTACTACTACTACTACTACTACTACTACTACTGTTTTATATCTATTTTCTTCTACCACTACTATTACTGTTGGTGTATCTTACTACTCCTACTACTACTACTACTACTACTACTACTACTACTACTACTACTACTACTGTGCAAGACATTATATTACTGTCAAACCTCTTCTCCTAATTAGTCGTTTTCAATGCGTATTAATTTTTTGGCTGTTCATGGGCTGACTTGTGAGAGAGAGAGAGAGAGAGAGAGAGAGAGAGAGAGAGAGAGGGAGAAGAGGATTGGCTAGAGAGAGAGAGAGAGTATGTATTTTAAGCTTTTTTTCTCGTTTTTCTATTATAAATCTGATCTTTTTATTGAATTACTACTACTACTACTTTTACTACTACTACTACTACTTCTACTTCTACTACACTGTAAATATTTAAGTAAAGATAGGTAAAGTAATATTAGTTTAGTTTAGGTTGCGTTAGGTATATGTAAAGTAATATTAGGTTAAGAAATGTAAAATAATATTAGCTTAGGTTAGGTTACGTTAGGTTAGGTTAGGTTAGGTTATGTAAGATAATATTAGGTTATGTTAGGTTAGGTTACGTTAGGTTAGGTTAGCTTAGGTTAGGTTAGGTTAGGTTACGTTACGTTAGGTTAGTTTAGGTTAGGTTAGGTTAGGTTAGGTTAGGTTAGGTTAGGTTACGTTAGGTTAGGTTAGCTTAGGTTAGGTTAGGTTAGGTTACGTTACGTTATGTTAGGTTAGTTTAGGTTAGGTTAGCTTATGTTAGGTTAGGTTATAATTAATAATATTAGGTTAGATTAGGTTAAGTTAAGTTAGTAAATGTAAAATGACATTAGTTTACGTTAGGTTAGGTTAGGTTACGTTAGGTTAGGTTTGGTTATATTAGGTTAGGTTAGGTTAGGTTAAGTTAAGTTAGTAAATGTAAAATAATATTAGGTTAGGTTAGGTAAGGGAGACACATATTAACACCCTCTCCCCCAGGCTATTAGAGGAGGAGAAGCAGACCACTGAGGCGAGGGCGGAGGAGCTGGAGAAGTGTGTGGGGTCGGTGGAACACATGATGCTGCGGGGAAGGTCACTGGAACGGCCGTCACCCCCCATCTCCGGCCGCTCCACCCCCAAGTCACACCACTCCCCCTCTAGAGATTACCTGCAGAAGTATCACACGGTAGGTTCTTGTTCTTGTTGTTGTTGTTGTTGTTGTTTGGGTGGTTGGGAGGGTGTTTTGTTGGTTTATTTTTGTTTTTTTTAATTTTTTGCTAGTTTTTTTCATTTTTTTGTTTGTTTTTTAGTTTTTTCTTGTTTATTTTTAGGTTTTTTGTTTGTTTTTAGTTTTTTTGTTTGTTTCTAGTTTTTTGTTTGTTTTTAGTTTCTTTGTTTTTTAGTTTTTTGTTTGTTTTTTAGTTTTTTTGTTTGTTTTTAGTTTTTTTTGTTTGTTTTCTTTGTTATTGTTGTTGTTTTTATTGGGGAGATATTTGTTTGTCCATTTTTTTCAATTTTTTTCTCTTATTTTTTATATTTTTTGTTTTTTTTTTCATTATTATTGTTATTTTGGAGAGGGAAAAGTTGTTTTTTTTCATTTTTTTTTTCCATTTTTTCTGGTTTGTTTTTATTTATTTTTTCAGTTTTTTTCATTTTTATTCTTCTTTTATTGGGAAGTTATTTATTTGTTATTATTTTCCTCCTTTCTATTTTTAAGAAAAATTTTCAGGTTTATTTTTAGATTTTCTTGTTTTTTTCATTAAATTTTAGTATTTTTATTTATTTTTCTTTTATATGGAAGTTGGAATGTTTTCTTTTTTGTAATTTTCTTTCAGTTTTCTCTTTTGTTCTCTCTCTCTCTCTCTCTCTCTCTCTCTCTCTCTCTCTCTCTCTCTCTCTCTCTCTCTCAGTCTGGATAGTCTCATGGGAGCTTTTAGAGAGAGGGTTGGTGGGGGGGTGGGGAGGATGCCTTCTGCTGTGCTATCTGCTGTGGTGGTGGTGGTGGTGGTGGTGGGATTTTAGAATTAACTCTTTTTTTTCATTTTATTTCCTTTTTTTTTTAACTTTCTGTCTTTATTTTTCAAAGTATCGATATATTTCTGTGTTTTTTGTATATGTGTGTGTGTGTGTGTGTTTGCTTTATTTATTGATTTATTTTTTGTGTTTTACTTGTACGCGTGTTGTTAATTAATTTCACGTTTTTATTTTGCGTTTTTTTGTATGTGTGTTTTGTTTGTTTGTTTACACGTGGCTGTCTGGCTGTCTGGCTGAGTGTGTACGTGTGTTTGTGTGTGCGTGTTTTTGCGTTTGTGTGTTTGCTTTCACTGTCACCACACCAATCATTTTCTACGTTTGTTTTTTGTTTGTTGACGTATGGCTGTCTCTGTTGTTTGCTTTGACTGTTGCGTTTGTACTGCCGTTTTGTGCGTTTGTTTGTGTGTGTGTGTTTTGCGTTTGTCCGTTGCGCGTTTGGCTATATTGATGTTCTCTTTTTTTAATATTGTGCGTCATAATAGAATTTGTTTATTAGGTTAGGTTAGGTTAGGTTAGGGAAGAGGCAAAAAAAAACATTAACATTTTTTCCCTGTTTTTTGGATAATTTTCCTTGATCTGTTAGGGGACTGGCAAAGAAGTGGGCTTTTTATGTAATTGTTTTTGTTTTCTTTAGCTAGTTTCCTCATTAAAAAAATTTGAAGGGAAAAATGAGGTGGAAGAGGAAGGAAGAAGAGAAGGAAGAGGAAGGAAGAAGAGGAGGAGGAGGAGGAGGAAGAGGAAGTAGTAGTGAGACATATCCAGACTATTTTAATACTTCCTTTTAAACATAGTCAATCTCAATCTCTCTCTCTATCTCTATCTCTATCTCTATTTTTATCTCTAACCATTAAAATCTTCTAAAATTATATACTACTTCTATAATTTCTAATCTAATAACTAATCTTTCCTAATTCTCTTATTTCTTATCTTTCTATATCTTTGTTTTCTCTCTCTCTCTCTCTCTCTCCTTAACAAACAATACTTTACTCTTTTATAATCTTTTAAGTTAATATCATCTAATTATCTCCCTTCCTATCTCTCTATTTCTCTATTTTCTTTATTCCCAATCTTTAATACTCTAACCTTTCAATTTCTTCTATCTTTCTATTTCTTCTATTCTATTATTCTATTCTTCTATTCTGTTATGTTCTTTCTATCTTCTATCTTCTTTCTTTCTATCATTCTTCTATTCTATTATTTCCTTTCTATCTTCTATCTTCTATCTTTCTATTATTCTTCTATTCTATTATTCTCTTTCTATCTTCTATCTTCTATCTTTCTATTATTCTTCTATTCTATTATTCTCTTTCTATCTTCTATCTTCTATCTTTCTATTATTCTTCTATTCTATTATTTCCTTATCTATCTTCTATCTTCTATCTTTCTATTATTCTTCTATTCTACACTAGCCATTGTATATAAGTAGATAGACTATGCTTGATTATTAACTGTCTATCCTATATCAGTCTTTTAGCTATGTCTTTCTCCCTGTTCCTGTACTGAAGGTATATATATATTTCTTGTGTTTATTTTCTCCCTGTTTGCTAGGGTGTACAGAGGGAGAAGGGAGGGAATGAGGGAAGGGTGTACAGGGTGAAGCATAAGTTTTCTCTCTTAATCTACTTCACTGCTTTTCAATGGCTCTAGTTGATGTGACGTGGGTTTTTAAGGGTGTTTTTAGGGTTTCTAAGGGTTTTTTGGGGTTATCTAGAATTTTTGGCATTTTCAAGTAGTGGCAGAAAGTTATATGGGTTTTTAAGGGTGTTTTTAGTTTTTTTTTAGGGTTTATTTGGGGTTATCTAGAATTTTTGGCATTTTTAAGTAGAGGCAGAAAGTCATGGGTTTTTAAGGGTGTTTTTAAGGGTGTTTTTAGGGTTTATTTGGGGTTATCTAGAATTTTTGGCATTTTCAAGTAGAGGCAGAAATTCATATGGGTTTTTAAGGGTGTTTTTAGGGTTCCAGTGATTGATTTAGTAGAGAAATAACAGTGTACAGGTTTTTTAAGGGTATTTTTGTGGTTCCAGTGTCAGATTAATATATTTTTCGCACTATTAAGAGGAGAAAACATTAAAAAGAGTTATCAAGAAGAAATAATAGCAGGTTTTTAAGGATGTTTTTATAGTACTAGTGACAGATTAACACTATTTCCACGCCAAAAATCCTTAAAAAACATAACTTTGGAAAACAGTGATAGAGAGAGAGAGAGAACAAAAATGCTTCAGAATCAAAATAAGCATTAATAGAGCTGTATATTTATGTGTTGGGGGGTTGGGGGGGGTGGGGGGGTGGGGGGGGAAGGTATCTGTACTCTGGTATGTGTGTGTGTGCGTGTGTGTGCGCGTGTGGGGTGTTTTTCACTGTTCTGTTGTGTGTGTTTGGTAGGCACCAGCTGGCATGTCCCCTTCTCACATGTACAACTTCATGAGTGAACGACGGCTCTCAGGAGACACTCTGCCAGGATCACAGGTAATGCACTACACCCCCCCACCCACCACCGCCCCCCACCCACACCCCACACCCACACCCCACACCCACACCCCACCACATCCACCACCACCTCCACTTCCTATGGTACTATTATTATGTACCTATAACCCAGTAAATCCAGTACTATCACCTCACTATACCTTATACTACTACTACTACTACTACTACTACTACTACCACTACCCTTAATGACTAACATGATTATTGTTTGTGTTTGTGTAGGTTTGTGATATATATAATAACATTGAAATTGATAGTTTTTGCCACCCACCACTCTTGATATATGATAAAAATACAATGTATACTACTACTACTACTACTACTACTACTACTACTACTACTACTACTACTACTACTTACTGAAATACTTAAGAAAACAACAAAAAACAAAAGAAAGAAATAAACTTTGCAATAATAGTACATACATTAACACACACACACACACACACACACGCACATACACTAATTTACCATATTTTTAGTCTACTTTCTCCATTAGCGCGTGTGTGTGTATGTATGTATGTGTGAGTGCGTGTGTGTGTGTGTGTGTGTGTGTGTGTTTTATCTTCACAATGCACAATATTCACTCCTGCACATTGCACTACTTTGTTCCTGTGTATCTCTGGTCAGCTGTTCCTTCATTTTCAAGTAAGAGAGGAGGAAGATAAGGAGGACAGACAGACACACACACAGACAAACAATTAAAAAACATCATTATTTTTCACCTTTTCTTATCTCCCACTTCTTTTCTTTCCACATAACAGAAAAACACTCAAAATAACAATATACTCAGTTTTAAATCAATGCAAACTAAAGAAATAGAGGATTTTCTATATTATTTTTTATTTTTTTACTTGAATAGAGACATATAGATAAGTTATAAAGAGGGGGGGGTGTTTTTCTCTTTAAACCCCCAAATTTTTAGTGTTCAAATCCATATTAACCTGAAAATGGTGTTGTAAATTAGCTATTATGTCATCACCACCTTCAAATCCACTGGTGATGAGAGAATATTTAAACAACACCACATATTTCAAGCTAAGACAGATTGTAACACTAAAAAAACACACTTAAAATAAATAATACAAACTACAACACCCCATATTTCAAGTTAAGACAGATTGTAACACTAAAAAACACACTTAAAATAAATAATACAAACTTAAAAACTCCCAAACACACTAATACAATATAAAACCTTCACTCAACACAAATATATAACACTTTTTCCTCAACACTTCTAACACAGCAACACAAATAAAACCCATTGGTACACATATCCCAAGACGCGGGTAAGGTGTTTAATTAAGGTTTACGTAAGTTTTAATAATAGTAATGTAAGATATTTCCGCTATTAACCCCAATACAGGTAAGGTTTGGCATGTCTCAGCTTAATATAGTCACTCAGTACTCGCGGTCTGTTCTGCGTTACTTGGCAGGGGTGGGGGGGGGGGGG
>JAHFWG010000070.1:537272-540392 GCA_020233015.1 Callinectes sapidus | reverse complement strand
TCTCTCTCTCTCTCTCTCTCTCTCTCTCTCTCTCAGTCAATGTTTATATTTTTCATCATTTTTGTGGATATTATTCTTGCATCACACGACATTGGCCACAGTTTTGGTGTAGTAACGTTGGTGTGACATTGCGTAACGTGACGGAAGTGGTAATAACAGTGTGTGTGTGTGTGCGTTATAACCCTAATGTTACGCCTCACGACTAACCCTAACAGTGTAACAAGCTTAGTATTACGTAACACACACTCACACACACTCAAACACACACACCAGTAACAGTAACACAACTAAAGCACTACGTAACACACTCAAACACACACACACACACACCAGTAACACAACTAAAGCACTACGTAACACACTCAAACACACACCAGCAACAGCAACACAACTAAAGCACTACGTAACACACTCAAACACACTCACACACATACACACACACCAACACAACTAAAGCATTACGTAACACACTCAAACACACCCAAACACACACACACACCAACACAACTAAAGCATTACGTAACACACTCAAACACACCCAAACACACACACCAACACAACTAAAGATTACGTAAACAAACACAATAACCCACCAGTCCGCCACCCCACACCTAACCTAACCTAACCTAACCTAACCTAATTATCTCCCCAGGGCAACCTATCCAACATGAACCGCGTGGAGGGCTGCGACGAGAACCAGGTGTCGTTGGGGGTGCGCAGCGACGGCTCCCCCCCCACACCCCGCTCCCTACGCCTGATGATGCCGTCTTCTATAGCCCCCCCCACTAGCCTGGTGCCGGGGAGTAACAGCCTGGCCAGCATGGGGTCCGGGCCACCGCCACAGCACCTCAGCAACCTGGCAGCGTCCTCAGAGGATTTGAGGAGGTATACCCCAGTGCCTGAACACCCTCCCGCCTCTGCTCTTACGCCTGCTGCTCCACACCACCTTCCATGCTCACCAGGGTATTGTATATGCCTCACCTCCTCCACCTCCTCCACCTCCTCCTCCTCCTCCTTCTCCACTTTTCCTCGAATGGTTGCCCTCTCTCATACACTTGAATATTTTGTGGTGTTTTTGTTTTTTTTATTGATTTTTCTCTTACACGTTGTCAATTTTGTGCTGTTTTTATTTATTTATTTTTTTTTCTCTCACACACTCTCATATTTTGTGCTGTTTTTATTTATTTATTTTTTTGTCATATATAGGTGTGCGTTTTGTGTTTTTATTTTGATTTTTGGTTTATTTTTTTATTTTTTGTTTTTCTTTTATACACACATACACGTTATGGTTTTATTTTCCTCTTTCTCAGTTTATTTATTATTTTTTTTATCTATTTACGTCATATACACAAATACATCATCGTTTTTTCTTCTCTCTTTCTCTCTCTCTATTTCATGATTTTTCTTCTCTCATATACACAAAAACATCATTATCTTTTTATCTTAGTATCACCATCACACACACACACACACACACACACACACACACACACACACACACACACACACACACACACACACACACACACACGAGGGTAACCATTCACTGCCTTACTAAGCTGACTCACTAACTAACTAACTAACTAATTAATATTTTGCTAACTTTTCAACTTCTGCGCTTGTTTTGGCAGCTTTGAGCACTAATAACTCCCCCAAAAAAGCCATTATTAATACTGTAAGGGATATTAACAATGAAGTTTTCTCTCTATTGTTCCTTTTAATCGCTGTAGTTAATGTGGGGAAGAAAGATGTGTTTTATTGGTTCTATTATTACTTGAAGGATGTTATTTTCATTGTTTTATTTGTTTTATTATGGAGTTGATTCAGGATTTTGTAAAGGTGTATTCCCTTAAAAAGAAAGAAGAAGATTTTATACACCACAAGCTCAATTTTGAAAAGGTGTATTCCCTAAAAGAAAGAAGAAGATTTTATACACCACAATCTCAATTTTGAAAAGATGTATTCCCTAAAAGAAAAAAGAAGAATACACCACCAGCTCAATTTTGAAAAGATGCACTACCCTGGAAAATAAAGCTTGAAATTCACAACACCAGCTTGTAATAAATAGTGGGTCAGCTTGAACCTCCTCTCTCCTTTAAGCTGATAAGTTTGTTTTTACTTTAAGCTTAGCAACTTTTAAGCAAGCATACGCTACCACTAACCCAAGATTGTGTGCGTATGTGTGCGTGTGTGTCCGTGTGTCTGAGAGAGAGAGAGAGAGAGAGAGAGAGAGTGTCTATGAATGAATTTGTATGAGATTATATTGACTCATATTCTTAAAACACATCTGTACTCTCTACTTAACTGTTTCAAAAAGCTCTATTTAAATTTACTAGAGTTTATTGAAGTTATTAAGGTTCTATAGACAGAGTGACAATATTTCCTTCATTATTAACTGGGGAAACACTCTTGAAAGGCTCTAGTTGAAGTGACGCGGGTTTTCAAGAGTGTTTTTATCGTTCTAGTGACAGATTAACCACATTTCAATATTAACTAGAGAAACAAGAAGTGACGTGGGTTTTCAAGGGTGTTTTTGTGGTTGTAGTGACAGATTAACAACATTTCTACATTATTAACTGGAGAAACACTCTTGAAAACCCCAATAGTCATCTTTGTAGCCTTTAAAAACAGTCATAGTAAGAGAACATAGCGTTTTTTAATATGAGTCTTAGCGTACACATAAGAGACAGCGAGTGTGTGTGTGTGCGTGTGTGTGCGTTTGTAGTTTGATGTATAGTCGGCTTACCACAGTGCTCGAGTGTCTGTGTGTGTGTGTGTATGGCCCACCCCAGTGTTCCTGCCTGTTAGCTTTCTGTGTCACCCTGTACGCTCCGCCAAAGAAGTTACGTCACCCTGGGCATTGTGTTGGCTTCCTGTAGGTGTGGTGAAGGTTCTGTGTCACCCTGTATGGTTTGTTTGATTGTTAGGAGGGTGTAGTGAAAGTTTTTTGTCACCCTGTATATTTTGTTTGATTGTTAGGGTGGTGTAGTGAAAGTTTTTTGTGTCACCCTGTATATTTTGTTTAATTGTTAGGGTGGTGTAGTGAAAGTTTTTTGTCACCCTGTATATTTTGTTTGATTGTTAGGGTGGTGTAGTGAAAGTTTTTTGTCACCCTGTATG
>JAHFWG010000070.1:522272-529772 GCA_020233015.1 Callinectes sapidus | reverse complement strand
TGGTTAAAAACAAAGAAAAAAAATACTGGTTCCCTTAATATGTATATTTTTTAATGATTGAAGATTGTTTTTCTTTTTATTTATATCTATTTTTATCTATTTTCATTGTATATATATGTGTGTAAGAGAGATAGATAGATAAATAGATAAATACACTACTACTACTACTACTATTTACTTTGCAACATCCTTAACACTACAACCACCACCACCACCACCACCACCACCACCTCTTCTGTGCCTTCTGCAGGAGTACGCCAACAACCTGGTGGAGTCCGGGGTGCATGGGGCCCTGATAGCCCTGGACGAGAGCTTTGACTACAACGCCCTGGCCCTCGCCCTGCAGATCCCCACCCAAAACACTCAGGTAAGGGGGTTGGAATCCTTTATATTACCCTTATTTAGTACCGGATCCTTTTTATTTTCATTTTTCGATCCTATTATATTTGACTCATTTTTATATCGAATACCTCATTTTTAGATCCCTCGTTACCCAGTAAATAAACGTGTCTAAATATTCTCCCCCTCTCCCCCTCTCCCTCTCTCCCACAGGCCAGACAGTTACTAGAGAAGGAGTTTAGGAATCTATTGGCGACGGGAACGGACAGGACGGACATCAATAAATCCTGATATGAGGCCCCTGCGGTAAAGGATGCTGAGGCCAGACTGGTGTGAAGCAGTACACCCTTAGGAGGAGGAGGAGGAGGAGGAGGAGGAGGAGGGGAGGAAGGAAGGTGTGTGTTTGATTGGAGGAGGAGGAGGAGGAGGAGGAGGGTTTTGTGAAGGATGGAAGGAAGGAAGGAAGGAAAGTGTGTGATAGATGAAGGAAGAAGGAAGACATGAAGGAAGAAGAGGAAGGAAGAAGGAAGATAGAAGAGGAAAGGAAGAGAAAAGCAAGGAAAGATATTAACTTCCTTCCAAAAAAGAGAGAGAGAAAAAGCATTAAAAGAAAGAAAATAAGGAAGAAGAAAGAAAGAAAATAAGGAAGAAAAGAAAGAAGAAGAAGAAGAAAGATAAGAAAAAAACATACACAAATCCTTCCAAAAAAGAGAAAGAAAGAAAGAAAAAGAAATCCTTCACTTAAAACACAGAGAATCACCAATTTCCTCCCCCACCACCATTTCCTCCCTACGTTACCCTCCCCAGCCTGCTACTGAAGGATCTGGGGGGGGGGGGGCCTCCTCCTCCCCACCGCCCCACAGAGCATCCTTTACCCACCCCAAACTATCACCTTTGAACCCCAGAAGAACCTCAAAGGATTCGTAAATGACCTCAAATAAGGATACCCCCAAATATCCTTTACTCAACAAGGACGCGGCGGAGGAGAATAAATAGGATAATGACGTACAATTTGGGATGTGTTTTACTATGGGGTTTGTCGGAAGGACGTCACTTAAGCCCCCAGACATCCTGCAGGACTCTAGGATGTGTTAGGGAGGGTCTTATGACTTCCCCAATGTCTAGTCTCGTGTTAGGAGCGAAATATTGAACGAAAAGGCAAGGTTACGTTTTGTGTGTGCGTTTGTGTGTGTGTGTGTGTTAGCAGGCCTGGTGTGTGTGTGTGTGTGCGTTTTGGGGTGTGTATGTGTACGTGTGTGTGTGTGTGTGTGTGTGTGTGTGCGCGCTGGTGTTTCAGGGAAGGACGCATTTCACACCAGGTCTTTGAAGGGAAAGTTTTTGTGTGTAGATGAAATAAAATGAAAATAAAAAGAGAGAAAGAGAGAGAAAATAATAAATGAAAAATGAGAAATGGAGTGAATTAATGCAGAAAAATAGGAAATAGGAAGAAAATAAGTAAAGATTGATGTTGTAAAGGAAATAAAGAAAGGGAAGTAGTGAATGTTACATAAAAAGAAGGAAAATAAACAGAAAATGGAATAAAACAAAGAAGAAAGGAATAGAAAGTGATGCGTAGAAGAAAGAAACAAAGAAAAATGACGAAGAGAAATGCGAATAAATAAATAAAAGCAGGAATAACAAGGAAAAGCAAGGAAAGAAGATGGAAGAAGGAAAATAGTGTAAAGGAAAAAGCAAAAGGTTGAAAAAATAGTGCGTAGAAGAAAACGACAAAGAAAAATGACGAAAACAAACGTAAAACGAAGAGAAAACGTGAATAACGAAGAAAAGTGAAAAGATAGAGAGGAAAATAAGATAAAGATGGTGAATAGAAGAAAAACAGCAAAGAAAAACGCTGAAAACAAACGTAGAATTGTAAAAAGAAACGGAAATGAGAGAGAGAGAGAGAGAGAGAGAAACGGAACAATGCATTACCACTCAACGTAACCTAACCTAAACAGGAAGATTAAAAAAAAACGTAACAAAAAAAAACAAGCTTAAAAAAAAAAATAAAACATTGTACAGAAATATGAATTAATGAAGAAGCTGATTAATATAGAGTGCGAGAGAAAGAAAGAAAGAAAGAAAGAAACTTGTTAATGGTAGTGTATGTGTGTGTGTGTGTGTACGTACGTGTGTGTGTGTGTGTGTGCGATGCGGTAAGTTATTTCACAATCTTACCGCGTAGTCAGAAAAACCGCAGCGAATGTGTGTTTAGCTAGCATCAATGACCAAATTAACTCCCATAATGCTTTACCCCCAATAATATAAACAATTAGATGTCGCTGGGCTGTGGTTGGGTTGGAGGAGACAGAAAGGAGCGTGTGTGTGTGTGTGTGTGTGTCGCTGCTCTCTCTCGCGTCTGTCTGTCTGTGTGTCGTGCGTTGTTGGGTTATTTCAAGAACATTATCGTAAAAACCAGGAAATTAAACGGTATTATTTTTTGGTGTTTTTGTTGCTTGTTAAGTCAAAAAAACGTATATTATTGGTTTATTTCAAGAACATTATCGTAAAAACCAGGAAATTAAACGTTACTATTTTTTGGTGTTTTTGTTGCTCGTTAAGTCAAAAAAACGTATATTATTGGTTTATTTCAAGAACATTATCGTAAAAAGCAGGAAATTAAACGGAGCTATTTTTTGGTGTTTTTGTTGCTCGTTAAGTAAAAAAAACGTACTCCAGTGTTTTTTTAGCTAAATTTGCTGCAAAAAATAGATAGGCAGAGTTTTTCTAAGTTTAATTTATCACAAACCAAACCAGAAAAACCAAACGCAACTATATTTTTTGTGTTTTAGTAGCTCAAGTAAAAAAAAACGTATTCCAGTGTTTTTTTGCTAAATTCGCGGCAAAAACAGAGACGGCCAGAGTTTTTCATTTCACGTTTGGCTATCTAATGCAAACAAAACTAAAAAACCAAACGTAACTTATTTTTTTTAACTGTTCTTGTTTCTCGTCAAATTAAAACACACATACTTTTTCATTTTAAGATTAGCTATATACCAAAAACCAAACAGTTCTTTTTAGTAGATTAATATGACAGTGGTGTGAGGCAGCTATGAGGCTTAAATGGGAAATATTACACAATTAAAGAATATTGCAAGATTAACCAATATAAACCTGAGATAATGATATAGGCAGCGATAAATGAGAAGGCAGCTAAATATGACAGCTATTGTGTGTTTTTGGCAGCTATGAGGCCTAGAGAAATATTAGAGAAGGAGAGTATTGCACAGATAACCAATAGAAATGTGATATCTTGAAATTAGTAGTGATAATATTAAAGGCAGTTAGATATGATAGTTAATGGAAAGTTGAGAGTACTGGGACACATTTTTAAGAGTTTTTGGTGTAATTAGATGCTTTTATTGGCATTACTAAGGGTGTATGGAGGTGAGAAGATTAATGGCCAGAGTCTGTACTGTTTTAACCCACACAGCAGTTTGTGAAGCTGTGGAAAATCAAATAATAAGCTGAATAAATAGGAAAAAATGCATCTCAGTACTGAAGGGGTTAAAATTGGGAAAAAAGTAAGGAAAGAAGAAATTTATTAAGAAAAGATTGATAGTTTTGTAATTTGAAGACTTGGCAAGCAAAAACACCAAATCTATTATAACTTGATAAATAACCTTCCCATTTTAGGAGTAAATATAGCAAATTAGGAATGTCTGAAAATTAATAGGGTTTTTTTAAGTTTTTTTCCTAATTTGAGAATCTTTTAAGTGTGCATTGGATGGAATTAAATCCTTTTTATAACAAGATTGGATTCACTTTGGCATTTGAACATATAGACACACGGACAGACAGACACACTAGAGAGCAGAAAAAGAAGAAAAGAGAGAGAAAAAAAGAAAAGGAAACAGAAAAATTGTATTCCAGTGTTATATTGTCTCTAAAACTGCACAAGATAAGATAAAGAAAGTGAGAAAAAGTGAGAGAAAGAGAGACAATATCTATAAATCTCTCATTAATCCAAAAAAAAGAATACAACCATGAAAAAAACACAAAACACTAATATTTAATCTCTCCAAACTAGCACAAGAAGAAATAAAAAGAGAGAGAGAGAGACATCCTTAAATAAATAGAAAGAGAGAGAGAGAGAGAGAGAGAGAGAGAGATCCAATCCTACAAAAGTGAAGTATAAGGAGTCCAACCCTACAAAACCAGGTGCCCAGGAAACAAAATAGCAGCTCCTTGTATGGTTGCAGTGTTTTTAAAGGTTCTGATCCCCTTCAAACCTAACCTAATCTCACACCACTCCTCTGAACACCCTTAGAAGTACTGGGAAGGGAGGGGGGGGTTTCACAAGGGTGTTTTAAAGGTTTTAGTGGTGTTTTATGGGGTTTTGGGGAAGTTATTGGGGTTTTTAAGGGTTTTAAGGGATGTTTTTGGGGTTTGCAAGGTTTTAAGGGAAGTTTAGGAGGTTTAAAGGGGTTTTAGGGGTTTTTAAGGGGTTTAAGGGTAGTTATTGGGGTTTTCAAGGTTTTAAGGGGAAGTTATTGGGGTTTTTAAGGGTTTAAGTGGGAGTTATTGGGGTTTTCAAGGGTTTTAGTTGAAGTTTTTAGGGTTTTTAAGGGGTCTTCAAAGGTTTAAAGAAGTTATTGGGGTTTTCAAGGGTTTTAGTTGAAGTTATTGGGGTTTTTAAGGGTTTAAGTTAAAATTATTGGGGTTTTCAAGGGTTGTAGTGGAAGTTATTGGGGTTTTCAAGGGTTTAATGGGTGTTGTAGTGGTGGTGGTGGTGGTGGTGAGTGTTTGAAGGGGAGAGAATCTTAGTTTGAATGCACTTAGCTTTGTATTGTGTGTGTGTGTGTGTGTGTGTGTGTGTGTGTGTGTGTGTGTCAGTCTTTGTTGAATCACATTGTAAACTTGTCACCAATGATTTCTACGCCTCCTAGTGTGTGTGTGCGTGCGTTTGCGTGTGCGTGTGTATGTTTGCGTGTGCGTGCGGTGAGGATACTGTTACAGCTAATCTTCCGAACCTTAATGCCAAAATGTGTTTGTAATTATTATATGTAAAAGGAAGAATGGAAAAAAAATAACCCACATACCCAAACACCACCCCCCGTGCCCCCCCCTCCCCCTGCCCCCCCCGTGTCTTGTGGTCGCTGGTAAACATTGCGGTGTGGTGGTGAACTACTAACAACACCAATAAACTCTCGTGGTGATGACATAGTGGTGGTGACAGTGATAGTGACACTTTTAAAAAAACCCACTCAAAAACCCCCCCCTTACCACCCCCCCCCCTGCCCCCCCCTAACCTAACCTAACCCCCCCCCCCCTGTGTTAAATAAGACCGATTGTTTCTGTGAAACTCAAAGTAGTAAAGCAAAGAGTAAGACGTTCTATGTAGTGGTGGTTATGCTATCAGTGTCTATGTATGTGTGTACGTGTGTGTGTGTACGTGTGTGTGCGTCAGGTGGGGTTAGCGTACACGGCCACACACACACAAGAAAAAATTTTAGTGTGCGTGTGTGTGTGTGTGTACATATGCGTGTGTGTGTGTGTGTGTGTGTGCGTGTGTTTGTCTGTCCTGAAGGCTTTGTCACCGCTGCCAACCTACCAACCAACAACCATCCCTAACCTAATCATTCTTCATTCGAGAGAGAGAGTCAATTATTCAAAAAAAACAACAAAAAACAATGATAATAACTAAACTCTCTCCCCTTTTTCCCCTCATTTGCTTCATAACCCCCCCAAACACCCCAATCTCCCCTCCCCTTATCTCCCCTCTTCCCCCGGTGCTGTGTGGTCCCCCCCTACACCCCTCCCCCCCCCTAATGTGATATGGAGCCCCCCCCACCCCTCACCTCCCCTCCCCTCCTCCCCTCTCTTAAAAAACTCACTTAATAAAACAGCTGATTATCACATTAATTAACAAACTGGTCATTAAGTTTATATATATAATAGTACATATATATATTTATTTTTTGCGTCTATTACTATGGTTAATATTATAGAGCTGAATGTACGGCTGATCTAAGGAATAGTGGATTTAGGCCTATTTTTGTGGATTTTTTTGTGTATTTATTAATGTTTTTATGTGGAGTTTTAATTTTTTTTGGTATTTTTCATTATTTTTTGTTTCCCAGCCGTTCATAAGTCTTAAGGTACTTTTTTTTTTCTTTCCCTCCAGATGTTAGTTTTGTTTATATATATTTTTTGTCCTTTTTTTAGTATTAATTTTAAGTCCCAATTCTTTTTTTTAATTTATATATGTATGTGCCGCGCGTAACCAAAACTACTACTACTACATTACTAGCTCATCCAAAACATTTATTCTCTATTTTTTACACCTTCCCTCTGTGTTTTTTTAATCTTCTGTGTATTTATTTACTTTCTGTCTTTTTAACGGTGTCTCTCCTCCACCACCACCACCACCACCACTGTTCTCATATATCTTCTTTAAAATTCTTGTTCTCTAATTATTTTCTTCTTCCATTTAATCTTTTGTCAAATTATTACATCATTATTGGCTGATTTTAATACCTCTGTCGCTATTTTTTGTGTTTTTTCTTCTCTTTTTTCTTCGTTTTATTTCTCTTCTTTCGTTTTTATAGGATTTTAACTTGTTACTATGTTATTTCTATCTCTAAACCATTATTTCTATCACTAAAACTATTATTTCTATCTCTTAAACCATTATTTCTTATCTAAACAGTATTTCTATCCCTAAAACTATTATTTCTATCCCTAAAACATTATTTCTATCTCTTAAACCTTTATTTGTTATCTCTAAACCATTATTTCCTATCTCTAATGGTTTAATGGTGGTGGTGGTGGTGGTGGTGGTGAGTCAGCCATGGACCATCTCGTACTACTATTACTACTACTACTACTACTACTACTACTACTGTTGGTGGTGACTATCCTCAAAGAATCATTCCATTTTCTTTAATAAAAACAACTATCCATTCCTGTCTGCCTGTCCTACATATGTCCATTAATAATATATCTTTCCATTGTTTTCTTCTGTTTTTTGTACTTTTTTATGGTTTTCTTTATTGTTTTTATCTTATTTCTGTTTCTTTTTTGTGTTTTTTCATCTTTTCTGTGTTTTTTTATTGTTTTTCTTGATTTATTATTGTTTTTATGTATTTTTCTCATTATTTCTCTTTTTAGTACTTTTTTACTCTCTCTCTCTCTCTCTCTCTCTCTCTCTCTCTCTCT
>JAHFWG010000070.1:468659-495478 GCA_020233015.1 Callinectes sapidus | reverse complement strand
GAGAGAGAGAGAGAGAGAGAGAGAGAGAGAGAGAGAGAGAGAGAGAGAGAGAGAGAGAGAGAGAGAGAGAGAGCTGTGGGAAAATCAAATAATAACCTGAATAAATAGGAAAAAAATGCATCCCAGTACTGAAGGAGGTTAATCTGTCACTAGAAACTTATAAAAAACTATTAAAAACTTACTTATTGTTTCTCCTGCTAATAAAGTGGAAATATTACTACTACTGTCACTACAACCTTAAAAAAAGCACATTTAAAAACTTACTTTATCATTTCCTCTGCCAGTATCTTGAGGGGAAATGCATGACAGCCCCAACACCATCACAGCATCACCACAGCATTACCACAGCATGGCCACAGCTTTACCGCAGCCTTACCACAGCATTACCACAGCTTTGCCACAGCATTACCACAGCATCATCACAGCATCACCACAGCATTACCACAGCATCACCACAGCATTACCACAGCATCACCACAGCATTACCACAGCATCATCACAGCATTACCACATCATCACCACAGCTTTACCACAGCATTACTACAGCTTTACCACAGCATCATACACAGCTTTACCACTTCACCACAGCATCACAGCATTACCACAGCTTTACCACAGCATCACAGCATCACCACAGCTTTACCACAGCATCATACACAGCTTTACCACAGCATCATACACAGCTTTACCACAGCATCACACACAGCATCATACACAGCTTCACCACAGCATTACCACAGCTTCACACACAGCATTAACACAGCATCACCACAGCATTACCACAGCTTCATACACAGCATTACCACAGCATCACCACAGCTTTACCACAGCATCACAGCATTACCACAGCATCATACACAGCATCACCACAGCATCATACACAGCTTTACCACAGCACAGCATTACCACAGCTCACAGCACATCACCACAGCATGGGCACACACAGTAATAAAAGTAGGCTCAGGTCACCAAGTTCCCTTTAATATTAGTGAACTTCAGTTTACATTTAGCTTTTACAAAAGTCTGCTTACATAATAGTATTTCTGTCTCTTAATAGTAATATATACAGACAAATGGGGGGGGAGGATTTCAGTAGTCTAAATCCTTTGCTTCTCTTAGGAAAGCAAAAACCCCTAACACTCTTGTACTTCAAACCTAAAGCACTTTTTGAGAGGTTGTGTGTGTGTGTGTGTGTGTGTTCGTGTTTATGTGTGTGCGTGTGTGTGTACGTGTGTGTGTTACGAAGCAGCAACTCCTAGGATGCACTGAAAGAGAGGCCCACAGAGACAGACACACGGGGAGGGGGGGCAGGGGGGGTTCCAGGGGGTTCCATGTCCCATCCCTTACTGAGAGGGGTGGTGGTGGTGGTGGTGGTGGACCGGTTCTGTCTGTTTTGTTTGTTTGCTTGCTTGTTTGCTTGCTTGCTTGCTTGCTTGCGGCAGTATACGGAAAAGAGGAAAGATGCAATCCCGTTTCCAGAATTATTATTATTATGTTTGTTTTTTGTTGTTTTTTTTTTTTTAATTATCTTCTCTTTTTTCGCACAAAATATGGAATAAATAATGAGGTCGTTATCACAGTTAAATGTCAAAGTGAGGAGCTGATGTGTGTGGTGGAGGTGGAGGAGGTGGAGGTGGTGGAGGTGGAGGTGGTGGTGGTGGTGGTGGTGGATGTGGTGGCGGTGTGTGGTGGAGGTGGTGGTGGAGGGGGGGTTCATGAGGGATGGGTGGTGGTGGAGTGTGGTGGTGGAGTGTGGTGGTGGTGGTGGTGGTTGTGGTGGTGGTGGAGTGTGGTTGACACGCACGCTGCACGCCACAGCACAGCACGGCGGCGGCGCAGCAAACACACATGGAAGTCAATCAATCATTCACTTCAACTAAAATATCGTCTCAGTTTTACATTAAAGTACACCAGTTGATGCTTTGGGTGTGGGCCGGGGGGGGCGGGGAGGGTGGGGGGTGTGGGGGGGCGGGGGAGGGGCGGGGGGGCGGCACTGGCCGTGGCACTAAGACTTGTCGTCGTGCGCCTCGTCCTCAGAGTTAGTGCCGCTGCGTTCACCGTTCTCCACCTCCTTTGTGCTCAGGTCCTGCACACCCTCACCACCACCACCACCACCACCACTGCCACCACCACCACCACCACCACCACCACCACCACCACTACTGCTGCCGCCGCCGCCGCCTCCTGACGGCCGCTCAGACTCCCTGCTGAGGTTCTCTGGGGCATCCTGCACTCTGTCCTCCCCCCGGCCGGTGTCCTGGGCCTGGGGCGGCGGGGCCGGGGGCTGAGGCTGGCCCCGGGGTAAGGACAGGTCGAGGTGGGCGGAGAAGGCGTCCTGGACACCCAGGGCCTCCACTTCCCTGGCCAGCCTCTCGGCCTTCATCTGCTTGAGGAGGTGTCGCTCCTCCCGGGACAGCCCTGTGGTGGACTGCTGCAGCAGCTGTGCCTCCTTCAGCCGCTCCTTGCGGGACGAGGAGCGCTCCCTCTCCCTCTCCCGCTGCTCCTCTCGCTCCTCCTCGCGCTCCTCACGCTCTCGCTCTCTTTCTCTTTCCCTTTCCCTTTCTCTTTCTCTTTCTCTTTCTCTTTCTCTTTCCCTTTCCCTTTCCCTGTGGTCCGCAGCGGAGCGCGTGGAGCGGCGGTGTTCCTCGCGCCACTTGCTGCTGGAGCTGGTGGTGGTGGAGGGCTGCTGGTGTGCCGAGACAGACACGGTGCTGACGGGCAGGCCGTTGAGCAGGCTGCTGGAGGCCGCCGAGGACATGGAGGGCAGCTGGAAGGAGCCCAGGCCACCCAGGCCCAGGGGCGGGTACATCAGGCCGGCGGCGCTGGCCCCGGGGAACACGCCGGGGAAGCCAAAGCTCTGGGCCTGGCTGGCCGCCGCCGCCGCCGCAGCGTTGCGGTGTTCCTTACTCTTGGACGTGGAGGGGTAGTCCCCCATGCCGGACAGCCCCGGCAGCCCAAAGCCGGCCAGGCCGCCCAGCAGGGGGTTGGCCATGCCCAGGCTGGCCATGCCCGGCAGCCCCCCAAAGCCGGCCATCATCATCATGCTGGGGTCCACGCCCATCGACGCCAACACCTTGGGGTCCAGACCGCCAAACATCTTGGGGTCCAGCGCACCCAGCAGCTTGGGGTCCAGCCCTCCCAGCAGCTTGGGGTCCAGGCCGGCCAGCATCTTAGGGTCCAAACCGGCCAGCATCTTGGGGTCCAGGCCGGCCAACATCTTGGTATCCAGACCAGCCAGCATCTTGGGGTCTAGGCCGGCCAACATTTTAGGGTCCAGGCCGGCTAGCATCTTGGGGTCCAGGCCGGCCAGCAGCTTAGGGTCCAGCCCCCCTAACAGTTTAGGGTCCAGGGCCCCCAGCAGCTTAGGGTCCAGTCCACCAAACATCTTGGGGTCCAGGGTGGCCAGCAGCTTGGGGTCCAGACCGCCTAACAGCTTTGGATCAAGTCCCCCCAACAACTTAGGGTCCAGTCCCCCCAACTGTTTGGGGTCCAGACCACCCAGCAGCTTGGGGTCCAGCCCCCCCAGTAGTTTGGGGTCCAGCCCCCCTAATAACTTAGGATCCAGCCCCCCTAACAATTTGGGATCCAGCCCCCCCAGCAACTTGGGGTCCAGCCCCCCTAACAGTTTGGGGTCCAGCCCCCCCAGTAGCTTGGGATCCAGCCCCCCCAGCAACTTGGGGTCCAGCCCCCCTAACAGCTTGGGGTCCAGTCCCCCCAGCAGCTTTGAGTCCAGTCCTCCCAGTAACTTAGGGTCCAGTCCCCCCAGCAGCTTGGGGTCCAGTCCACCCAGTAGTTTGGGGTCCAGGCCCCCTAATAACTTAGGGTCCAGCCCACCCAGCAGCTTGGGGTCCAGCCCCCCCAGCAACTTGGGGTCCAGGCCACCCAGCAGTTTAGGGTCCAGGCCGGCCAGGAACTTAGGGTCCAGGCCGGCCAACATCTTAGGGTCCAGGCCGGCCAGCATCTTGGCGTCCAGACCGGCCAGCATTTTAGGATCTATGCCGGCCAGCATCTTGGGGTCCAGACCGGCCAGCATCTTGGGGTCTAGGCCGGCCAGCATCTTGGAGTCTATGGAGGCCAGCATCTTGGAGTCCAGGCTGGCCAGGGTCTTGTGGTCCATGCCAGTGAGGCTGGCCAGGAACTTGGGGTCTAGAGAGGCCAGGGCCTTGGGGTCTAGGCCGGCCAGCAGCTTGGGGTCAAATCCCAGCAGTTTGGGGTCGATGGAGTGCAGGGAGGACTTGCCCTCGGAGGGTCTGGAGGAGGAGGAGGAGGAGGAGGAGGCGCGGGCGTCCTTGGCGTCGTGGTGCTTGGAGTCGCGGTGTTTGGAGGATGAGGTGGTGGTGGTGGTGGTGGCCGTCAGGGAGTCCAGGCCCAGCAGCTTGGGGTCCAGGCCCATGGCGGCGAACAGCTTGGGGTCCAGCGGCGGCAGCAGCTTGGGGTCCAGGCCCAGCAGTTTTGGGTCGAAGCCTGCCAGCAGCTTGGGGTCAAATCCCAGCAGTTTGGGGTCCAGGCCCTGCAGCAGACTCTTGGCGTCGAAGGGCAGGCCCCCCTTGGAGTGGTAGCCCGGCAGGTAGGACGAGCTGCCGCCCAGGGCAGAGGTAGATGTGGTGGTGCAGCCGCCGGAGGAGGTGCTGCAGCCGGCGGAGGAGGAGGAGGCGTGCTGCTGGTAGCTGGAGGAGGAGGGGATGATGGAGGCGCGGCCCGACCCGTGCTTCTTGTCCCGCTCCGACCCCCCGGACATCTTCTTCTGCAGGTCGGCCAGGAAGCCGCCGGTGCGGTCGTTGGTGACCTCGGCCCACTGCGGGTCCACGTCGTAGCTCGGGTGTTCCATCAGCCACTTGGCCAGGTGCTTCAGGCGCGGCGCGTCCTGACCGCTGATCTGTGGACACCGGAGGGCATTAGTGTGTGTCAGTGTGGCACTGTGTGTGTGTGGCACTGTGTGTGTGTGTGTGTGTGTGTGTGTGTGTGTGTGTGTGTGTGTCAGTGTGTGTTATATTCCAACATGATGAAATGAGCATTTCACTGGCATTAGCCCAACACAAAATACAACAAACACACATACATGGAAGGAAAACAAAACCACTACCATTCCCCTCTCTCTCTCTCTCTCTGCATCAGCCATCAATCAATCCATCAATCAACTCACCCGCTGGCCGGTGGCGGTGTGCACCACACTGACGTGTTCCTCCCCTGAGAACTGACTCCAGTCCATGGTGGTGATGTCCAGCTTGCGGCGCTTGGCAGCAGCGGCAGCGGCGGCGGCGGCGTCCTTGGATCGCGAGGAGTCAGCCATGAGTCCCTGGTGCTGCTCCAGCCACTTGTCCACCTTGGCGTCGGTGGGGCGGTACAGCTCTATGCCGGGCGGCAGCGTCACCCCCGGCGGCAGGTCGGACTGCTTCACCAGGCCGGGCTTGGCGTCCTTGTCCCCGGCGGTGCTGGCCCCGGAGCGGGAGGTGGCGGGGCTGTCGTCGCTGCGGGTGTCCAGCGGGCGGCGGGACACGGTGGGCGTGATGCTGATGCTGGAGGACAGCTTGGGGGTGCTGAGGGCCGACGTCACCTGACTCTTGTCCCGCGCGCTGAGCAGCGTCACCGACGACCCGCGCAGCATCAGCAGCGGACTGCTGGTGCTGACGCCGCTGCTGCTGGTGGCCACGGCCTCCGGGCTGCGGCCCTTGGAGGTGAGGCCCATCACGATCTCGTCCAGCTTGCGTCTCTTCTTCTCCTGAGTGCGCGAGTCCATGCCCTCCCCCAGACGCCGCTTCTCCCCCGGCCGCTGCCGCTCCTCCAGCCGCGGCCGCCCCGGGCTGCTGCGGCGGGACAGGAAGCTGGCGGTGGCCATGTCCATGGCGTTCTGGCCGGGGTTCACCGGCTTGATGGTGAGGTCCAGGGAGCCCTGCAGGGCCTGCAGCTGCCGCAGGGAGTCCGTCTGCTGCTGCTGCTGCTGCTGATCCCGCTGCTGGTCCCTGTGCTGGTCCCGCTGCTGCTGCTGCTGCTGCTGCTTGTTCTTGGATCGCTCCGTCTCCGCCTCCATGAGGGAGCGCAGGTTGGCGGAGGTGAACGAGGCGGGCAGACCCAGGCTGGCGGCGGCCGAGGCGGAGTTCTTGGTGAGTCCCAGCGTGTGGTGCAGGTTGGGGTGCAGCAGCGCCTGCAGACGCTGCCGCTCAGCCTCAGCCACCTCCATCTGCCGCTGCTGCTTGCGCCGCTCCACGTCCAGCACCTCGGGGCCGTCGCCACGGTGGCCGCCGCCGCCGGTGGTCTTGGCGTCCTGGTCCGAGGTCTGGAAGTGTATGCCGACGGGCCACTTGCGGTGCTCCACGGCGTACATGAGGTGCTCGATGCGCGCCTGCAGCAGCCGGTCCTTGGGCCAGCGGATGGGATTGGCGGCACTCTGGGCCAGCAGCTGGGCCACCGTGGGCTCCGAGGACACCAGGCTGTCGTAGGTCAGGTTGCTGCCGCACTTGGCCATGGCCTCGTCCATCTGCTGCAGGCTGAGCAGCGCCGACCCCTTCTTCCCCTCCGCCTTCCCCCCTCCCTCCTTCTCCTTCATGGCTGCCTTCATCTTCTCCAGGGGCTGCTTCTCCTTGCCACCCTCCTCCTCCTCCTCATCCTCTTCCTCCTTCCCGCCCTCCTTCTCCTCCTCCTCCTCCGCCCCTTCCTTCTTCTCTGTGTCCGTCTCCATCTTCTCCTCCTCCTCGTCTTCCTCGTCCTCCTCGTCGTCTTCCTCCTCCTCCTCCTCCTCTTTCTTTGAGTCTTGTTCCTTGTTTTCGCTTTGTTCCTCCTTCTCTCTCACTTTACTCTCCTCTTTTGTCTCTCCTGTTTCCTCCTTCTCCTTCTTCCCCTCTTCATCCTCCTCCTCCTCCTCCTCCTTCTCCTCTTCCTCCTTCTTCTCCTCCTTCTCTTCACCTTGTACACTTACTTTACTGAGTTCTTCCTCCTTCTCTTCTTCCTTCTTTTGTGCCTCTGTCTCCACCTCCTCCTCCTCATCATCTTCCTCCTCTAATATTGTTGCAACAGGCATCTCCATTAATATATCATCGTCATCATCATCATCCTCTTCTTCTTCCTCTATTCCTTCCATCTTGACAGTTTCTTCCTTCACTTCTTCCTTCATTTCCTTCTTTACTTCCTCTTCTTCCTCCTCCTCCTTTATTTCCATCTTTCCTTTCTCTTCCTCCTTCTCTTCCTTCATTTCTTTTGTGTCTTCTTCCGTGTTCATCTTTATTTCTTCCTTCCTTGGTTTCTTCTCTCCTTCCTCCTCCTCCTCCTCTTCTTCCTCCATCTTCTCTTCCTTCTTCTCTACGTCTTCCATCTTCTTCTCCTCTTTCACTTCCTTCTCCTCCTCTTCCTCCTCCTTCTCTTCCTTCTTCACAACACCCATCACTCCCTTCTTCTCCTCCTCCTCCTCGTTCTCCTCCTTCACCTCCTTCTTCACCACCTCCTCCTCCTCCTCCTCCTCATCATCATCCTTAAGCTCTATCACATCATCGTCATCCTCCTCCTCCTCCTTCACTATCTTAACCTCCTCATCACCGCCACCACCACCACCGCCACCACCACCTTTCTTAAGATAATATTTGCGCTGGATTTCCGCCTTCTCCTTCTCAGTTATCAGTGGTTCTCCGGCAGTGTGGCGGCGAATTATCTCTCGGAAGTTGAGTTCGGGGTCGTAAAGGATGTAGTAATCCGTTCGGCCTAACCCGTGCCTGTTGGGAGAGAGAGAGAGAGGGAGAGGGTGAGGGAGAGAGGGAGAGGTGTGGGGGTGGAAGGAAGGGAGTAGTGAGGGGGTGGATATAAACAGCACAGCAATCACGCTAAAATGACCCTTAAACTCTAAAATCACCCTTAAAAACCCTAAAATCACCCTTAAACCCTAAAATGGCCCTTAAAAAACTAAAATCACCTTAAAATCACCCTTAAAAACCCCAAAATCATCCTAAAGTACCCTTAAACACCCTAAAATGACCTTGAAAACCCTAAAATAACCCTTAAACACCCTAAAATGACCCCAAACACCCTTAAACCCCCTAAAATCACCCTGAAACACCCTACAATGCCACACGTACCTCCCAACGCCCTTCAGCAGATCGTGGTCGTGTTTCCCCGGGATCCACCAGTCGGGCATGTCCTTAGAAGGCAGGGCCAGCTTGAGGGCGTCCTTCAGGCCAGGGTGGGGGATGATGTCGTTACGCAGGCGGTTCAGAAGGTCCACCCGCTCCAACACCCTCCTGGCACGCTCCTCGGGCAGACGGTCTACTCCTATTTCTATCATTTCTGGGGTACGGTTAGGTTAGGTTAGGTTAGGTTAGAGAAATGAGGATAATAGTTAAATTAGGGAAATAATAATAATAGTTTAGGTTAGGTTAGGGAAATAAGGATAATAATAGGTTAGGTTAGGTTAGGTTAGGTTAGGGAAATGAGAATAATAGTTATGTTTTGGTTTGGTTAGGTTTGGTTAGGTTAGGGAAATGATAATAATAGTTAGGTTAGGTTTGGTTTGGTTTGGTTTGGTTAGGTTAGGTTAGGTTAGGTTAGGTTAGGGAAATGAGGATAGTAGTTAAGTTTTGGTTAGGTTAGGTTAGGGAAATGAGGATAATTGTTAGGTTTTGGTTAGGTTAGGTTAGGGAAATGAGAATAATAGTTAGGTTAGGTTTGGTTAGGTTAGGGAAATGAGAATAATAATAGTTAGGTTAGGTTTGGTTAGGGAAATGAGAATAATATTAAGGTTAGGTTTGATGATAAAAAATAAGATGCAATAAGAGTGTTTAATAATGTAATAAAGAGTGTTTAATAAGGTTATTTAGAGAGATGTCAAGTTCTACTACTTCTGGGGTGGTTAGGTTAGGTTAGGTTAGATAAATCAAAATGATGTTTGATAATGTGTTTAGTAACGTATAATAGTAATGTGATATAGGAAGATGCTAAATTTTATCGTTACTGGGGTGGTTAGGTTAGGGAAATGAAAACAACACACACAAACACACACACACACACATAATCAATCATTCTATCAAACACACACACACAAAATCACTCATTCTATCATACAAACAAGAAACACACACACAAAAACACTCTTTCTATCACACAAACACACACAAAATCACTCATTCTATCATACAAATAACAAACACACACACAAAAACACTCATTCTATCAAACACATACACACAAAATCAATGTCATTCCATCACACAAACACACAAAATCACTCATTCTAACACACAAACACACACACACACGTACACACACACACACACACACACGACTTACTTTCATTCTCATCATCAGACAGACGGATGCCACACTGCCTCTTGCACATGGCCATGAAGGCGCGGAAGTACTCAGTCAGCGTCTCGTCGTACTTCTTGTCCAGACGCGACAGTGTGCGGAACTTGGACCAGTCGTACCTCTTCTCTTTCCTGATAGAGAGAGGGAGAGGGAGTGAGAGAGAGAGAGAGAGAGATACCACACTGCCTTATCTACTACAATATATATTTCTTAATCCCACCACAGCCTCATTTTCTACAATATATTCCTTACCACACCCCCCCACCACACACACAGGCACCCCCACCCCCCTTCCACCTCCCCTCCACCCCCCTCACCTGATGTACTCCACTCCAAAGGTAGATATGGTCCTGTAGAACTCCGCCTGCTCCCTGTTGCTCCACCTTCTCTGGTTGTAGTCCGTTTTTCGCAGTTCCCGTTCGCGGATGTATTCTGCCATACGTTCCCTGCGCATCAGCTTGTCTGCCAGGTAGTGGTCGTAGCCCTGGGGTGTCGGGGTGAGGTTAGGTTAGGTTAGGTTAGGTTAGGTTAGGTTATGGTTGTGTTAGGATAGGTTAGGTTAGGTTGTGATTTTGTTGTGTTTTGGTTGGGTTAGGTTAGGTTAGGTTAGGTTAGGTAGGGATAGGATAGGTTAGGTTACGTTAGGTTAGGTTAGGTTAGATTAGGGTAGGGATAGGTTAGGTTAGGTTAGGTTAGGGTAGGGTAGATTAGGTTAGGTTGTATTTTGGTTGTTTTTATTTATGTATATGTGTGTTTTTATGGATTTTATTGATAAACACACACACACACACACACACAGACACGCATGCATATATACTGAAAGATGCATACTTACACATACACTAAGATAAATGGGTAAATATAGCCATTAACCTCTCTTTCTCTCTCTCTCTCTCTAATACGCACACACACACCTACTCTCTCTCTCTCTCTTTCTCTCTTTTTTTCCTCAAACACACACAAAAACACAAATGCACTCTCTTTCTATCTCACACACACACACACACAATCACACATCACCCCTCCCTCCCTCTCCCTCTCTCTCTCTCTCTCTCTCTCTCTCTCTCTCTCTCTCTCTCTCTCTCTCTCTCTCTCTCTCTCTCTTACCCTCACTTTCGCCTCATTCCTCATGTCATTCTTCCTGTTGTTCCGCTGGTATGACGTCACCAGCCGCCGCAGCCTTCCGTTAATATCCGAGGTGGTGGGGAAATGCTGCTGCCGCTTGTCCGTCCCATTCCCATTCCCATTCCCGTTCCCGTTGCCGTTCCCATTCCCATTCCCGGCCTTCTCTTCCTTCTCGTCCATCTTGTCGTCGTCAGATTTTGAGGTGGAGGTGGAGACGGCAGGGCTGGATGGCAGTGGGGTCTGGTTGGAGTCCTCATCATCCTTCTCTTCATCCTTGTCATCCTTCTCTAACTCCTCTTCGTTCCTGTGAGAGAGAGAGAGAGAGAGAACATCATCAAACACATGAAAACACTTAAATAAAACCTCAAATAACATGAAAAACCCTTAAAAACCTATATAAACATTAAAAAACCCTTTAAAAAAATTTTTTTTTTTAACTTAAACACCCCAAAAATCACCCCTAACCTAATGTGACCAAACCTCATGTTAACCATCCTTTGCAGGTAGGCCATGCAAAAACATCTTTTAAAAACCCTAAAACCACCTTCAAAAACCTTTAAAACTGCCCAAAAAACACCCCTACGCTAACCTAACCTAACGAAATCCACTTTCCCATTACAAGTGTCCCAGTGGTCCGAACTGGTGGTGTTCACAGTGAGCAAAAAACATTAAAAACCTTAAGAAGGAACCCTAAACATCCTAAAAACACCCTTAAAAACCCCCAAAAAACCTTAAAAAATACCCCCAAAAAACCACCCCTAACCTAATGAAACCTAACGTCCCTCTACAGGTCTCCCAGTGTTACGACTTGGCAGTGTTCAGAGACAGCAAAAAACATGAAAGCCCTAAGAAACAACCCAAACCACCCTAAAAACACCCTTAAAAACCCTATAAACTACCTTAAAAACATCCCCTAACATAACTTAATTAAAAAAAAACTGAAAAAAACATGAAAGCCTTAAGAAACAAAACAAAAGAACAAGAAGAAGAAAGAAAACAAAAATACACACACAAAAAAAAAGAAAGAACAAAACACACACACACACAAACAAACACAATACACACAAACACACACACACAAAAAAAGAGAAAGAACAAAACACAAACACACACACAAAAAAAAATCAAACAAACACACAAAAACACACACAAACACACACAAACAAACACAATCTACCCACACAGTAGTATTCATCTCGGCCACCAGCGCAGCCTTGTCAGGGGGGCCGCAGCGTTCCAGGAAGCACAGCGCGGGGTCGTTCCTCATAACATTGTATCGTTCGTAGCCATGCTTGTACACCCCAATAAGGAGGCATCGGTCAGCATCAGCGTCCCACCACGGCTTAGGGGGGATTTCGGTGGGTGGCGGCGCGATGCTGACGTCCGTGTAGCGTGTCCCTTCGTCGATCTATGGGGTTAGGTTAGGTTAGGTTAGGTTTGGGGTGATGGGATGTGTAGTGAAGATGGAGGATAGAGAAAATATGGAAGGGATGAGGGAAAATAGGAAGGAAATGAGAGAAAATGAGAAAATGAGAGGAAATAAGAGAAAATAGAGAAAAAAAATAGAGAAAATGATAGAAAATAGAAAGAAAATGATAGAAAATAGAAAGAAAGTACGAAAAATGGAAAGAAAATGATAGAAAATAGAAAGAAAATGGAAAGGAAATGAGAAAAATTAAGAGATGGAAGGAAAATGGAAAGGAAAAAGGAAAAAAATAAAGAAAATGGAGGAGAAATAAGAACAAAAATTGACTGACACACAAACACACTATACACTCTCTCTCTCTCTCTCTCTCAAAAACTACACTCTCTCTTTCTCCCTCTCTCTCTCACACACACACAAACACACACAAAATCTCCCACACACTCCCTCCCTCACACAAAACCCCAAACACTCAAAAAACCACCCACAAACCCCACCACACACACTAACCCCCCAACCTCTCTCCCTCTCTCCCAGACACTTACCAGCCTGCAGTTTTCCCCAATGATCTCCTGCTTGATGTAGAACAGAAGCCGCACCCTCAGCAGCACCTTATTGGAGTGCCGCGTAAGGTGCCTTGAGTATCCCTGGTCTAAATAAATGTCCGTGTCGTACTTCTCCTCCTTAGCCCAGTCCGCACCCTCCATGTGTGTCGCCACCAGCTTAGCCTCGCGGATCTTCTTCTTCCCCTTGCGACCGCGGGGCACTGGGGCGGACAGGCCGATGTGGTTGGGGTGTATCCGCGTCTTGCCGTCCGACGTTGGGGCTATGAGGTCAAAGATGAAGCCCTTAATCTTGTCGTCGCCGCGGTAGTAACGGATGCAGAATAAGAGGATCATCCGTGCGCAGTCCTGGATGTCCGCCTCCTTCCATGCGGCGCGGAAGTCCCCATGGGCCAGGATTTCCTTCCACCGCCCCCACCCGTACACCAGTAGCCCCTTCTCCACCTTGAAGCACTCGCAACGCATCCACTGGCCGTACTTCACCACGTCCTTCTTCACCGTCTCTTCTTCGGGTGTGGTGCGGGAGGCCCTGGTGTTCCGGTTCCCCCTCCCCCGCCCACGTCCCCCGCGGTTCCTCCCCCGGCCGCGGTTTGCCTTGTTGCGGCCGCCTGGTTCGTGCATCGTCTCGGCCTCTCCCTCCCGCTCCTTGTCTGTGTCGCTGGCCGAGGTCTCCAGGTCACTGCAGTCCAAAACGGTGTCGTCGTGGCCGTACCGTCTGATCTGGGAGCGGCGGCGCGGTTCCTCCACTATCAGGGTTTTCTGTGGGGTTACACGTTAGGTTAGGTTAGGTTAGGTTAGGGTTTTCTTCTGTTTATGTTTTCTTCTGTTTATATATTCTTCTATTTATATTTTCTTCTATTTATATTTTAGGAAAGGTTAGGTTAGGTTAGGTTAGGTTTGTTTAGGGGTTTTCTTCTGTTTATATTTTCTTCTGTTTTTATTTTCTTCTATTTATATATTCTTCTATTTATATTTTCTTCTATTTATATTTTAGGAAAGGTTAGGGGAGGTTACATTAAGGTTAGGTTAGATTAGGTTAGGGAAGATTATGTCATAGATGATGGTTTTCTGTGGGGTTCAAGATTAGGTTAGGTTAGGAAAAAGTTAGGTTTGTTTAGGGTTTTCTTCTGTTTTTCTATTTATATTTTAGGAAAGGATAGGGGACGTTACATTAAGGTTAGGTTAGGGAAGGTTAGGTTAGGTTAGGTTAGGTTATAGATGATAATATTAAGTGAAAACAGTTAAGTATTTATATGTTAGAGTGATTAGTTATTAAGCAAATATTAAAAGGGTTAAGTAGAAATGTGTATTAGGGAAAGATGAAGGAAATAACAGCATTAGACTAACCAATTAATAGAGAAAACTGAAAGGAACAAGAATAAACTCAAAAAAACATTAAAAAACCCTCAATTATCAAACAACAACACAAACAGACACGCAACACAACACAGCAACACAACACCCTAATCTCACCTTCCTCATCTTCTCCGCCACCTCGGTATCGATCTCCGCCTTCTTCGCCCACTTCTTCCAAAAATCGGGGTCGTCAATTTCTATATCAGAGCGATTGTTAGAGGCGGAGAACGAGGCCTTAGAGAACGATGAGCCCTTCTCGCTCTCGTGCTGAATGACGGTGGTGCGGCGGGACAGAATCTGGTTGATGTCCTCCTCGCAAAAGTCGTCAAACCCGTTCCCGTCCTCCTCCATCAACGCTCCGTACGCTCCTGTGTTGGGGGGTTAGGTTAGGTTAGGTTAGGTTAGGTTAGAATAGGTTAGGGGAACAATTAAGGTTTCTGTGTGGGGGTATTGTGTTTGTGTGTTTTTTTATTAAGGTGTTTTTTGTGTGTGGGTTAGGTTAGGTTAGGTTAGGTTAGGTTAGGGGAAAAATTAAGGTTTCTGTGTGGGGGTTTTGTGTGTTTGTGTGTTTTTTTTAAAGGTGTTTTTTTTGTGTGTGTGTGTGTGTTTTTAACTCAATTAAACCTTAAAAAAATGTTAAAAATATGAAAACTGTCTTGCAAACCCATTAAAACATCGTCAAAAACATAAAAACACTTAAATAAAACCTCAAATAACATGAAGAACTCTTAACAACCAATACAAATATGAAAAACGCCTTTAGAAAAAAAAAATTAAAAAACTTAAACACCCAAAAAATCACCCCTAACCTAATGTGACCAAACCTCATGTTAACCATCCTTTGCAGGTAGGCCATGCAAAAACATCTTTTGAAAACCCTAAAACAACCTTCAAAAACCTTTAAAACTGCCAAAAAAACACCCCTACACTAACCTAACCTAACGAAAACTGATTTCCCATTACAAGTGTCCCAGTGGTCCAAACTGGTGGTGTTCACACAGAGCAAAAAACATTAAAAACCTTAAGAAGGAACCCTAAACACCCTAAAAACACCCTTAAAACACCTAAAACAACCTTAAAAAAATACCCCCAAAAAACACCCCTAACCTAATGAAACCTAACGTCCCTCTACAGGTCTCCCAGTGTTACGACTTGGCAGTGTTCAGAGACAGCAAAAAACATTAAAAACCTTAAGAAAGAACCCTAAACACCCTTAAAACACCTAAAACAACCTTAAATTAGACTAGCATGGTTTGTGTGTTAACGGGAGAAATTATTTATTAAGAGATTGTTGTTTTCCAGTGTGTGTGTGTGTGTGTGTGTGTGTGTGTTTAATCAGTCCATTCTAGATTTTTAACTCACTGGGGTCCCAACCAAACACAGTTGGACTCCTCAGTATTAGCATGGCAGGTCATCATAAAACACACTCTTCATTAAAAAAAAACTAATAAATACCTCTATACTAATTACTCTTTTATGTCTCCTCTCCTCCTCCTCCTCCTCCTCTTCCTCTTCCTCCTTCTTCTCTTCCTCCTCCTCCTTCACTACTTCCCAAAGGCTCTAGTTGAAGTGATGTGAGTTTTTAAGTGTGTTTTTAAGGTTCTAGTGGCAGATTAACAACATTTCCACATCACTAACAGGAGAAACAATAAGTGACGCAGTTTTTCAAGGCTCAAGTGACAGATTAACAACATTTCTACACCATTAACAGGAGGAACAATAAGTGACGCAGATTTTAAAGGCTCCAGTGACAGATTAACAACATTCCTCCACTACTAACCACAGAAACACACTTAAAAACCCCACAAATCAACTCAGAAACCTTAGAAAATAGTGAAGAAGAGAGAAAGAGATAAGAGCCTTTCACAACACCACCACCTACAACACCACCACCACCCTGCCTTCCTCCTCCTCACCTTTCTTCAGCAGCTCCTCAATATCCGCCTTTGAGAGCCCCAGGGAGTTACCACCAGCCGCGTGTTTCCCCTGGTCAGTGTTCATTGACTGCAACACCGCCTTGTCCAGCCCTAACTTACGCGATGCCTTATCAAACATCTCTCTCTCATAGGTATTGCGGCAAACGAGGCGGTAAATCTTGACGCTCTTTGACTGGCCTATCCTGTGGCAACGCGCTTGAGCCTGGAGGTCGTTCTGGGGGTTCCAGTCGCTGTCGTAGATAATGACTGTGTCCGCGGCAGTGAGGTTGATGCCCAGACCCCCGGCTTTTGTGCACAGGAGGAACACGAAGCGATCGGAGTCAGGCTTGCAGAAACGGTCAATGGCGGCTTGTCTCATGTTGCCGCGGATTCTGCCGTCCAGCCTCTCGTAGGGGTATCTGTTGGGTTAGGTTAGGTTAGGTTAGGGTGGATCTTTGTAATGGTGCAATGAATAAATGAATGAATGAATGAAAGAAAAGGAAAGGAAAGAAAAGGAAAAAGAAAGGAAAAGAGAATAAAAAGGAAAGGAAAGTAAAATAAAATGGAAAGGAAAGAAAAGAAAAATAAAAGGAAAGGAAAGGAAAAGGAAAGGAAAAGGGAAGGAAAAGGAAAGGAAAGGAAAAGGGAAGGAAAGGAAAATAAAAGGAAAAGGAAAAAAAAAAAAAAAGGAAGACTTCAAGAAATAAATGAGAAAAAAAAAGAAAGAAGGAAAAAAACAGAAAAGAAAAAAGGAAAACAAACACCCACAAAAACACTCACTTTCTAAATATCAAGTAGTCTTCTAAAATATCCAACAGTTTGACCATCTGTGAGAATATAAGGACTCTGTGGCCGTTATCCTTCAGCTTAGGGAGGAGCTTGTCGACCAGCACCATCTTGCCGGAGGAGTTAATTAGGGCGTTGTAGTATGTGTCGGGATCTGCGGCGTTTGCTGGGTTGGAGTCGCGGTAGTCCTGCTGTATTGCGTCCTCTGCGCCTGTGTGTGGGGGACGTTAGGTTAGGTTAGGTGTTTTTATTTTGGGGTTGTGTGTGGGTGGAAATATGAAAAAATGTTGAAAAATATAAAAATGCACATACAAATACAAAAAAAACAGAAATACACACAGAAACACAAAAAATACACACAAAAACAAACAAAACAAAAAACACAAAAACACAAAAACAAACACAAAAACACACAAAATCCCCCCAAAACACACACACATACAAACACACACAAACAAAAATGCACACACACATACACACAAACACAAAAATCCCCCCAAAACACACAAACACAAAAACAAACGCACCATTCAGGAGGTAAGGATGCAAACAGCACTTCCTCAGCTCCATCATAGTGTTCATGAGGCTGGGTATGTTGGCGTAGGTGGCCCCCTTCACCAGAAAGTCAAAATTACGCTCCAGGATGGCTCGGTAGTACTTCTTCTGTATGTTGGTCAGCTCAACCTATTGTGATGAGACCAGACCAGACGAGACGAGAGAGAGAAGAGAGAGGAGGAGAGAGAGAGAAGACGAGAGAGGAGAGAGAGAAGAGGAGAGAGAGAGAGAGAGAAGAGGAGAGAGGAGAGAGAGAGAGAGAAGAAAAAAGGGAAGGATAGGGAAAGAAATAAGAAGGAAAAGAGAAGAAGGAAAAGAGAAGAAATAAGAAGGAAAAGAGAAGAAATAAGAAGGAAAAGAGAAGAAATATGAAGGAAGAGAGAAGAAATAAGGAAAGGAAAGGAAAAAGAAAAGAAAAATGAAGAAAAAGGGAAGAAAAGGAAAGAGAAGGAAAGACAAGAAGAAAAGGAAAGGAAAGGAAAGGAAAAGGAAAAAGAAAAGAAGAGAAGTAAAGGGAAGGGAGAGAAGGGAAGAGAAGGTAAGGGAAGAGAAAAAAAAAAGAAGAGAAAAAAGAAAAGAAACAAAGGAAAGGAAGAGGAAGAGAAGAGAAAGAAAAAAAAAGAAAAGAGACAAGACAAGACAAGAGAACAGAAAGAAAGAAGAAAACACATTAGATTATGATCATTGCTGTTTGGGTATAAAAATATTCACATTTTGACCTTAACTAGTACGACACACCCCAACACCACCACACCCCCCAACAACACAACACCACCGCCCCACACCTCAATAATAGTCTCTTCTTTGGGCGCGAGGCTCTTCTCCACGTCCTCCTTCATCCTGCGCAGCATCATGGGCTTAAGTAACGCCTGCAGCTTCGTCACTTGGTCCTCCGTCTCCAGCTTCCCAAACTCCTGAAGAAATGTGTCCTGGCAAGAAAACTGAGTAGGCTCCAGGAAATTCAGCAGGGAGAACAGCTCGGTGACGTTATTCTGCAGGGGAGTGCCCGAGAGAAGGACGCGGTGCTCCATGGACATCAGCCGCAGCCCCTCCAGAAGCTTGCAGTTCTATAGGGGTGTTTGGTTAGGTTAGGTTAGGTTTGTTGTGTTTGGTTTGGGTAAATGGTGTTTTAATTTCTTTACACGGCTACAAAAGTTATATGATACTTAAATTATGTGATGTTTTACAGTTTAAGTATCTCCAGCCCTACCCAGTCCCTAAAATTGATACTAAAAATCCCTAAAGTTACCCTAAAGTCTCATATAGCCTTGAACATCCCTGAAAAACCCCAAAAATCTACCCTTTTCTTCAATCTGTGGGTCTTGTCAAGAATGCAGCAAAACACACAATATGGACCCTAAAAACTCCCTTAAATATCCCTAAAAAATGCTTAAATCACAATACACCCTAAAACATCCCCAAATATACCCTAAAATCCCTAAAAAAACTTAAATCACACAATACACCCTAGAACATCCCCAAATAAACCCTAAAAAACCCTAAAAAGACCCCAAAACGTACCCTATTCTTCAGTCTGTGGGCCTCGTCAATAATGCAGCATCGCCAGTGAATCTCCTTGAGCTCCAGGCAGTCCGAGATGATGACCTCAAAAGTGGTGATGAGCACGTTGAACTTGTACAGGTTAGGGATCCGCTGCCCCTTGTCGTCCTTGTAATACATCTCGTACTCCAGGATCATGTTGCGGCTGGCGTGGCTGTGGGGCGTAGTATGGGGTGTTAGGTTAGGTTAGGTTAGGTTAGGTTAGGGGTGGTTTGGTGTGGTTTGGGATGGTTTTAGGGGTGGTTTGGGGTGGTTTGGTTAGGTTAGGTTAGGTTAGGTTAGGTTAGGTTAGGTTTGGTTAGGTTAGGGGGTGGTTTGGGGTAGTTAGGGGTGGTTTGGGGTGGTTTGGTTAGGTTAGGTTAGGTTAGGTTTGGTTAGGTTAGGGGGTGGTTTGGGGTAGTTAGGGGTGGTTTGGGGTGGTTTGGTTAGGTTAGGTTAGGTTAGGTTAGGTTAGGTTAGGTTAGGTTAGGTTTGGTTAGGTTAGGGGGGGGTTTGGGGTGGTTAGGGGTGGTTAGGGGTGGTTTGGTGGGGGAAATAGAAAAAGTGGATGTTTTGTTGGGGAAATAAGAAAAAAATGGGGGATTTTATTGGGGAAAATAGAAAAAAAGGGGAAAATTATTGAGAAAAACATGAAAAATGGGAATTATGATTAAAAAAAATGGAAAAAGGTGAAAAATTTAATGAAAAAAAAAAAAAAAAAAAGGTGGAAAACTATTAGAATAAAATAGAAACAGCAAATATAAAAAAAAATAAACGAAAGAAAAGAAAGAAAACTGAAAAAAACAAAAAAATCAAGAAAAATAACAAAAAATCAAAAACAAAAAACAAAAAACCTTCACTACACCCTCACAAAAAAAAAATAAATAAAAAATAACAATAAATAAATAAATAAATAAATAATAAAATAACTAGACCCCATACACACAAAAATAAATAAAAAATAAAAAATAAAATAAAAAAATAATAAAACTAACTAAATAAATAATCAAATAACTACACACAGACACGTACAGACAGACAGACAGACAGACACTTACGATCCATGATAAACGATAATATTGAGATCGGTCCACCCCTCAAACTCCCTCTGCCAGTTGGGAATGGTGGAGAGCGGGGCGATGATGAGGAAAGGACCGCGGATGCCGTACTTGTAACACGAGTCCACAAACGTGAGGGACTGAATGGTCTTCCCCAGCCCCATCTCGTCCGCCAGGATGCAGTTACGTCTGTTGAAGGAAGGTTAGGTTAGGTTAGGTTAGGTTAGGTTTTTATTGTTTTGCTTTTTTTTTTGTTATGTAGTGTGAGAGAGAGAGAGAGAAAGAGGGAGTTTGTAAGGCTGATTAGGTTAGGAAGAGATTAGATTAGGTTAGGTTAGGAAAATAGGTGAATATCTCTCTCTCTCTCACTCTCTGTGTCTATCTATCTCCTTTTTCTTTATAATACCAATCTCTTTCTCTCTCTCTCTCTATTCTTTATAATGCTTATCTCTCTCTCTCTTTCTCTTTCTTTATAATCCTAATCTGTCTCTCTCTCTTTTTTCTTTTCTTTACAATCCCAATCTCTCTCTCTTTTTTTATTACTTTATCCTGACAACCACACACATCCCCAACACCACACTTATACCACATCACCACACCTCAATAACAGCAACACACAATTATACTGCTCAATCTTACATAATTCCCTTTAATTCCCGCGTCTCTCTATCAATCAATCTGTGTGTGTACGTACGAGTTGTAGTATGAGAAGTTGAGCCAGTTGAGTCCCTCCAGCTGGTACTCTCTGAGGGAGTTGTTGTTCTTGTAGGCCGGGGAGGAGTCCAGCTTCTTCCATTCGCTGGGTTTGGGGCGCTTCTTGGGCTTCCACTCGTTCTTTGGGGGCGGGTCCTTGTAGGTGAGGAAGGCCTGGATCTGTGGAGGGACGGTGGGTGGCATAGGTTAGGAATGGTGTATGGCATAGGTTAGGGCCCTTTCACACCAGGACACCAGTGTGTCCGCCACTGGTGGTGGTGGACACACTGGTTGCCTCCCATGTTTTCCAATGGACACTTTCACACAGGGCCACTGCTGCAGTGTCTCCACCAGCCAACTTCTGGGACACTATCAACATTTCAGTGTCTCACTTCCACAACAGTGAGTGGCGGACACACACTGGCAGTGTGTGTCCGCCACTCACACGGAAGCTTTCACACCACACCCCACCACCACCACTACTACTCACTGGCCAGCAGCAGCAGCAGCAGCAGCGGGTTCATGAGACACTGGCAGTGTCCGGGCATAAATTTGATCAGTGGTGGACACTGGTGTCCCAGTGTGAAAGCAGCATGGAAGGCAACTAGTGTCTGCCACCAGTGGCAGACACTAGTGTCCCAGTGTGAAAGGGCCTTAGGGGTTGTTTTTCTACTTTACTTTTTTATTATGTAGAAGGGAGGGAGGGAGGCAGGCAAGGGTGGTAAAAATAGAAGAAAGAAAAGCCGTCTTCCACACACACCTTGAGAGGATCCACGTCATCTTCCAGTTCCCAGGTGGAGTCTTCGTACGCCAATGCCTTCCACTTGACCAGGTAGTGCTTGATGGCTTTCAGGGTGGAGGGCTCAACGGTCTCCGTCACGTCCAGAATGCGGTCCACCTCGGTGTAGTCTGGGTTGAACGCCTCTTCCTCTAACTGTGGGGTGGAGGGAGGGAGGGGGGGTGGTTAGTGGATGGGGGGGTATTGTGGGGTGTTTGTTTATGTTTTGTTTGTTTCAGTTTTTTTTATGTAAAGTTTGTGTTTTTATTTGTTTTCTATCTTTTTCTGTTGTATCTTTTGTTTGTTTCAGTTTTTGTTTTGTTATGTAAAGTTTGTGTTTTATTTCTATTTTCTTTCGATCATACCCTTATAAACTAACTCTCTCTCTCTCTCTCTCTCTCTTTCAGTCATTTTCTCTCACCAAAACACAACATTCTCTCTCTCTCTCTCTCATTATCTTCACACCCCCTTAACCTTACATCAAATAAATAAAACAAACAAAACGAAATACAAACAAAACACAAAAACACTTACAAACTCCAGCATGTTCTGTGTAGTAGCTCGTTTTTGCTTGAACCTCTTGATTTTCCCCGCGATCCTCTTGTCTCCCTTAAACAGCTCCTCCTCCGTCCTCCATTCCGCGTGGAGGTAAGAAAAAGATCGGTACTTCACATAAAACTCCTCCACGTCGATCTTCTTTGGGGTTTTCTTAGGTTTTTCGATTTTTTCTGCATTGGGGGTCTGCTGTGGGGGTTGCATTGTGGTCTGGGGGGTGTCTGCGGCCTGGGGTGTCTGTGGGGGGAGGGCTATGGTGGCCACTATACCCCCCTCGGCCTCTGCGATGATTTGCTGTGTGTTTGTGTCCAATTTTGTTTCGTCTTGTTTATCTTCTTCCTTTTCTTGTGTTTTGTCTTGTGTTTTCTCGGTTTCTGGTTTTTCTTCCTTTTCCTCATTTTCTTCTGCTGCTGTGGGGGTGTTTTCGGGCTCCTCTGCTGTGGTGGTGTCTGTGGTGGCTGTGGTAGTGGTAGTGGTGGTGGTGGTGGTACTGGGGTCTGTGGCAGCTTGAGTCTCACTGCCTCCTGTCAAAATAGAAATAGATATGTTATGATTTGTTGTGTATTTGTTGTTATTTTACTGTTTTTCTGTTTTAATTCTTTCTCCTTCTCTTCTTCCTTCTTCCTCCTCCTCCTCCTCTTCCTTATCCTCAAAAATGTTATTATATCAGTTTATCTCAATTTTTTCTGTCTAAATTCCTCCTCCTCCTCCTCCTCCTCCTCTTCTTCTTCCTTACCTTCCTCAACCTCCATCTTCTCTTCCTTGTCCTCCTCTTCTTCCTTCTTTTCCTCCTCCTCTTCCTCCTTCTTCTCCTCCTCCTCCTCTTTCTTCACCTCCTCTTGCGATGGTTCCTCTTCCTTCTTCTCCTCCTCGTTCTTCTCCTCATCTTCCTTCTTCTCCTCATCCTTCTTCTCCTCTTCCTCCTCCTTCTTCTCCTCTTCCTTCTTGACCTCTTCCTTTGGCTTCTCTTCCTTCTCCTCCTCTGACTCGCTCTCTATCTCCCTCACACCCATCCTCATACCCAGAATGCACTGCACAACCATTGCATCTTCATTATTGGGGTCCTGTGGGGTATGGGGGGGTGCGTTAGGTTAGGTTAGGTTAGGTTAGGTCTCTCTGTGTGTGTTGTGTTAAGTTGGTGTTTTTATTTCTATTTTTTGTGTTTTGTTTTATTTTGTATCTTTGTAAATTTTTTCTCTCTCTCTCTCTCTCTCTCTTTCTCTTTCTCTCTCTCTCTGTCTAGTTTTTTTGGGTTTAATACATGCAAATATAATCTTTCTCTCTCTCTCTCTCTCTTAAACACACACACACACATACTTTCTCTCTCTCTAACATACGCACACTCTCTCTCTCTAACATACACACACAAACGCACACACACAATCTCTCTCTCTCTCTCTCTCTCAAACACACACACACACTCTCTCTCTCTCAAACACACAAAAACACACTCTCTCTCTCAAACAAACACAAAAGAACACAAACAAAACCCACCACATAAGCAAAATTAGGCTTCACCAGATTAACCTCCCCCTCCTCCACCACCCCAGGCTGCCCAGGTAAGGCTGCCGCAGACACCTCCGCCACGCCCTGGGCCTCTGCGTTCTTGATCAGCAGGGAGTCGTCATCCGAGAGATTCAGATCCAGTTCATCCACGTACTTCTTCCTCAGGGTGTTCCTCCCCGACCTCCTCTTGTTGCTGTCGTCTTCCTCCTTCGCGCCTCCTCCTCCTCCTCCTCCTCCCCCTCCTCCTCCCTCGTTCTCAGAAAAGTCGGACTCAGAACCGCGTCTCTTCCGTTTCCTCTTGAGGTTTAGGAGGAGTCTGTGGGTGGAATGGGTGGTTAGGGTCGTTTGGGGTTGTTAGGGTTTAATTAGGTGTTTTTTAGTGGTTTAGGGTGGTTTGGGGTAGTTAAGGGTTTAATTAGGGTATTTTTTGTTTTCTCTTGAGGTTTAGGAGGAGTCTGTGGGTGGAATGGGGTGGTTAGGGTCGTTAGGGGTGGTTTGGGGTCGTTTAGGGTTTAATTAGGGTGTTTTTTAGTAGTTTAGGGTGGTTTGGGGTAGTTTAGGGTTTAATTAGGTGTTTTTTTGTTTTCTTTTGAGGTTTAGGAGGAGTCTGTGGGTGGAATGGGTTGTTAAGGGTCGTTTGGGGTTGTTAAGGGTTAAATTAGGGTATGTTTTTTAGTTTTTTCTTATTTGTGGTAATTTTTCTTGGTTTAGCAGGGGTCTGTGGGTGGTTCAGGGTGGTTCAGGGTAGTTTAGGGTGGTTAAGGGTAGTTTAGGGTTTAATTAGGGTAGTTAAGGGTTGAAATATGGTAGTTAGGGGTTGATTAAGATGGTTAAGTATAGTTAGGGGTTGTTTAAGAGGTAATGAAGATAGTTTAGGATTGTGAAGGGGTAATTAGATGTCATTAGGGCTTGTTAAGGATAATTGAGAGAATAAAAGTGGTGATTAAGGCTTATTTAGGAATGTTTAAGGGTCTCTCTCTCTCTCTCTCTCTCTCTCTCTCTCTCTCTCTCTCTCTCTCTCTCTCTCTCTTACTTTGCCGATGGTTTTCTTCTGCTGGTGGAGCTCTTGACTTTGGGTTTCTTCTCTGCCTTCACCTTTGTGTTGGCAACCGTGACTGGAATGGAGGGAACCGCAGCGAGGGGCAGGCCGGTCGCTGGGTCAACCTGGAATAGACCAAAAAGCTTAGTGTGTGTACGTGTGTGTGTACGTGTGTGTGTGTGTTTGTGTGGTTTTTGGGATATTAGTGGTGAAAGATTTGGTTTTGTTGTTAAGTCTTGCGTTAGGGAGTTGGATGGATTAGTGGTGAAAGAGTGGGGATATGTACTGGTTGACTCTTGCATTGAATAGTGGGAAATGACAGAAAACTAGTTAAATTAGGTGAAAGACTAAGAACACTGGTTAACTCTTGCATTACAAAAGTGGACAGAATAGAGGTGAAAGACTAAGAATACTGATTAACTCTTGCATTAGGAAAGTGGACAGAATAGTGGTGAAAGACTAAGAATACTTTTTAACTCTTGCATTACAAAAGTGGACAGAATAGTGGTGAAAGACTAAGAATACTGCTTAACTCTTGCATTAGTTAAGTGGACAGAATAGTGGTGAAAGACTAAGAATACTGCTTAACTCTTGCATTACAAAGATGGACAGAATAGAGGTGAAAGACTAAGAATACTGCTTAACTCTTGCATTAGGAAAGTAGTGAAAGATCAGGAAAAACAGGTCAACTCTTGCACTAAAAAGACGAAATACCAATGAAAGACAAGAACACAGGATAATTCACCACTACTACTACTACTACTACTTACCTTGGTAGGGTCAAGTGGAGTGCCGGGGGGTGCCACACTGGGGTCCATAAGTGCCGCGGGAGGTGCCCCAGTGCCAGAGTCCACGGGGAGAAGAGTGCCATCTGGGGAGGTGAGGGGTGACGCCTTCTTCCCCCGGGGCTTCTTGGGTGTGGCACTGGTAATTGTGAGGGTGGTGTTAGAGAGAGAGAGAGAGAGAGAGAGAGAGAGAGAGAGAGAGAGAGAGAGAGAGAGAGAGAGAGAGAGAGGAAAACTTAAATTACAACTATAACTACAACCCCTACTAACTTTTTTTAGGGAAACTGCCACTACAACCTAACCTAACTACAACTACTACTAACTAACTACAACTACTACTACTACTAACTAATACTAACCTAACCTAACCTAACTACAACTACTACTGTGACTGCTACTAACTTAACAACACAAAACCATAACTACAACCTAACCTAACCTAACTACAACTACAACTGCTAAAACCTTACTAACATTTATAAAACAACACCTACAACCTCACCTTTTAAAGAAACACAACTATAACCAAACCAAACCTTAAGAAACACAACTACAACTTAAACCCCCACCAAACCTAACCTAACCCCTTGACCTTTGACCTTTGACCTCTGACCCCTAACAAACAACACACCAACAACCTCACCCAACCAAAAAACCCAATTTCACGATTTTACTACAACTTAACCCCACCCAAACCCAACCTTTTGACCCCCCTGACCCCTGACCTTTGACCTCTTGACCTCTGACCTCACCTGGCCCGCTTGGACGTCTTTTCCTTAGGCTCTTTGCTCTTCTTTGCTTTTTTAGGCTTCGGTTCTTTGGGCGGTTTGGGCGGTTTGGGGTTCTTTGCCTTGTGGGACCGTTTCTTCTTCCCCCCGCCCCCCTGCAGCTCCTCCTCCCCCCCCACCACCAGGCCGGGGGGGGCGCTGTTGGGGCCCAGAAGATGCGGCGGCTGTGGGGGTGTCAGAGAGAGAGAGAGAGAGAGAGAGAGAGAGAGAGAGAGAGAGAGAGAGAGAGAGAGAGAGAGAGAGAGAGAGAGAGAGAGAGAGAGAGAAAAAAAAAAAACAGAGAAAAAGGAGAGAAATAACAAGGATAAAAGAATATAAGATAATATTTTTCTCCTCTTCCTCCTCCTCCTCCTCTTCCTTCACCATCTTCCTCCTCCTCCTCCTCTTCTTCCTTCACCACCATCCTCCTCCTCCTCTTCCTTCTCCTTTCTAATCCTTTCCTTCTCTTCACCACCACCACACCTCCTTCCTCCTCCTCCTCCTCCTCCTCCTCCTCCTCCTCCTCCTTCTGCAGCAGCACCTACCCAGGCTAAACCACAGTCCCTTGACCCCCAGAGCTGTCTCCTTCCTCATGTCCTTGTAGCGGCTGAGAATCTTGTTTCTTTTGCTCTTTGTGAAGTTTTCCAGCTGTAGTGACGGCTGCGGGGCGAGAAAATATTAGGTTAGGTTAGGTTAGGTTAGGTTAGAGATTGAAATTAATGTGTAAAATAGGGAAATATGGGGAAATAAATAGAGAAAATAGGGAAAAATGAAGAAAATGGCAAAGAATGAAGGGAATAGTGATGATAATAAGTAGTGGTAAATGGACTATCTTGTGTGAAAAGTTATATTAGGTTAGGTTAGGTTAGAGATTGAAATTAATGTGTAAAAATAGGGAAATATGGGGAAATAAATAGAGAAAATAGGAAAATATGAAGGGAATAGTGATGATAATAAGTAGTGGTAAAATGGATTAGCTTGTGTAAAAAAATAAACCTAACCTAAAAACAACAAACAAAAAACTAGGTAAAACAAAAAATAAATATAACCTAAAAAAAAAAAAAAAAAAAAAAAAAAAAAAAAAAAAAAA